>JAULBM010291544.1:0-15658 GCA_032357055.1 Geukensia granosissima | reverse complement strand
TGATTGGGGTTTTACGCCACTTTCAACAATATTTCAGTCATATCGCGGCGGTCAGTTTTACTGGTGGAGGAAGCCGGGGTACCTGGAGAGAACCATCGACCTTTGGCAGGTAACTGCAGACCTTATCACGTGCGATCCGAGTTAAACTCAGCCCGTTTTTGTATGGTACAAGGTTAGGCGAGAACTCACGCCATATGTAGGTGATAGGCTACAGTGATCTGTACAGGTAAGCTTAAATCAACTTCCTAGACCACTCGGTCACCCAGGCCCCCCTTAACTGACATTGGCAACAGGCAAATCAGAAAAAGCATTACATGATGGCCATAGTTTTTCGCATTTTATAGGAAATTTCTCATAATGTTTCCCGCTAAATCTTATTCTATTTGGTATATTAAATCAGAAAAATGGATCGTCTATGGTGTCCATGTTTATTTGTAAAAGATCTCGCATAAATGCTCCCTGTAAAATATTGTTCCATTTTGGCCAAGCGGTTTCAGAATGGACGATTTTTTATGTTTAAGCCAACCAGAAGCAAGAATAATTTTGGGAAAATTTAGCAAACTTTGTACCTTCCACACATGCTTCCTGTAAAGATTTGTTCCATTTAGCCTAGCGATTTCATAGTAGAAGATAAAAATGTAGGTTAACGGGCGGACAAAAGCTCACGCTACTTCTGGTAAAGTAAGGTAAAAACCTAAGCACAAAATTACTGTGTGAAATAAAGAATAACCATGTTTCACTCAAAAACGCCTTCATTAATGTAAAAGGGTATAGGTATTTTGTTAGTTATTATAGTTGTCAGTTGTTAGCTGTTAGCTGTTAGTTGAGGATATTAAGCTTCATAAAAATTAATTATAAGAAATATATAATTGCCATTAAAAATGTTTGTATATGGAATGTTCTTTATTTTTTGTATCTGAATTGACCCCTGCTATAAAATGTATTTTATTAAATTTATTTAAGTAATCTTAAGTACATTTACTTTATTAACCTATCGGACAGGAAATATACATTTCCAGTAAACAGAATGTTAATCAGGGGTGGTATTTTCATCTAGTGAAAAGTTTCAGCACATAAATCTGTCTACATGCATGGGAACTGTAACATTTTCGAATTCTTAACACTGATATAATGATGTCTATGTCAAAACCAAGGCCAGTATTGAATTTTTTTTGGTTTTATCTTTGCAAAAAACAAACACTGTCCTGCATTTTACATTAATAAACCAAACAGAACCTGAAAAATATATTCCTTTGTACTTGTTTGAAGACTGAAATTGCTGCTGAACTACAGTTTGGAGTCACCATCTGATGATTCAAGAAGAAAAATTTGGTAAGTTATATTATGTTATTATTATCAACTTATAATGTTAATTCTGTTTTATATTTTAAATATGTATTGTAGTATACTATCTATGAGTGCTTGGTCTTGCGGTATCAGTTGTACATTTACTGTTATACAGAGAAAGATTATTTTGGGGTGCAAGTACGAACCCCGCTTTGTCCATCCTTTTTTTATGCCCCCGCCTTTAGGCAATGGTTTAAGTAAGAGTTCTTAAAAACAATTTACTCGACCTCTGGGCTCTTGAATTGAAATTTTACATTTTGTTGGTTTCCAACTTAACTTGGTGATCATCATAACTGTGAAGTTAAATAAAGACCCATTCATGCAGACATCACTGGAGAAATTGATAGTCAAAATTCAGGTTGAATAAAAAATGTCACTCTGGTGTGGAATAATTAAAACAATTTAGTCAAGTAGTCTGAAAATGAAATCGAATAACTTAAGGTGTTGCTTAAAAATAGAGTCAGTACAAAAAACTTGGCCTTTGTCAACAAAGATGAAAATATTAATGAACATGATGAAGGAAAATTGAAATATATCAGCCTGACATGACCTCCTAAATAAGCACACCGTATATATTGTTGCTTCTGGGAAACAACTACGAATGAAAATGTATTCATAGTCAATGGACCCTTAAAATAAGGTTAAGGAATTATACATGGTTACAGGTCTATATTCCGAAGGTTTTTTAGTGCGAAGTGTCATTGGTCCGAAGACTCATTAGTCCGAAAAATAGGGTTCATTGGTCCGAATATTCACTGGTCCGAAGGTTCATTGATCCGAATTTTCAGGTAACAAGGTTCATTAGTCCGATAGAAATATTCAAAGGCCCGGTTCATTGGTCCGATCTCACTAGTCCGAAAGCTCGCTAGTCCGAAAAAAATCAATTATTAAAATTTTGAAGGACCGACTATCTGTTTAAGATGGAACCGATGATGTCTGAATCTAAATGTAATTCTGGGAAATGGAGAGTTTTTGCTGGACAAAGCGGGCACCATGGGTTCATCTTGATTTTTAGGGGGTCATAGATTTTTATACAACAAGAAGACATTACTTTTTGTTGCTGAATAACAGTGATATATGCAACAACATAAACAACATATGAAATTATTAAAAAAAACTTGCGAAGTGAAGTTATCACTAAAATCCTTTGAATGCTTTTATGTTCATAAAACATTCATAAATAACGTTTAAAAAATTATTTTGATTATGTAAACCTATTTATTTCTTTATTCCCAATTTAAAAGAATATTTCATTTTTTCCGGTTTTTAATGCTGAGATATTGCAAGATATGTTTCATATTATTTTCATATTATTGAAAGTAGTAATTGAAAGTTATCCAATAAAACACAATTCCAATAAAACGGAAGAGACAGTAAATCTATTTACTTAATAATTGAAAATTGTGTCTTGATAGTCGGTCCCATAGTAATTTTCAAAACAGAAAGAGCTAGCCAAACTATCTTGACAAGCAGCTAGAATTACCAGTTAAACATATTTTAGTTGTAAAATTGTATCAAAAGAATTTGGATACAAGTTTTTCCAACTTATACTATCCTATTCCGATAGAATCACTCACTGAAAAAATTTTTGAATGAAATTAAACCAGCCACCTATCAAATTTTATAAATATAAAACAAGAATCATGTACCAACAAAATGCCATTCATGGCTCTATTAGTCCAAGATATCTTGCTAACGGGTTCAACTAAATAAATGTTATTGGCACTAGGTGAAAAGAATCATTGAAACGAAATTTAAATAGAAAGAAGAAAAATGTTACAAGTCCCAGAAATGGAGATCTCAAACAGTAAAAGTATAAAACAACTATAAAAGTTGCTTTCCTTTTTCTACCTGTTAAAATTGGTTCTGGTAAAATAACAGAAAGTTTCTTAATTCTAGTTTAATACTGGTACATGTATATTCGATTATTAGAAAGCGATTGCTTTTAAAATTCATTTGATGTACCTTTATTGCGGAGAAAAAAAGGGGGTGCCTCGGATTATCTTTTTAATTTATCATCTTAATTTGGTAGCTTCAGTAGATCTCTGTGAATATTTACCATCATCACCATTACCCAGTAAGTACCATCATAATAAAAATGCAATTTTAAAATCAATAGAAAAAGGAATTGATAGTCTTGAGAAAACCAGTTGAAATTTATTAATTCAGATCATATGATTTCGGACCAGTGAAACTTCGGACAAATGAACATTTTCGGACTATCGGGATGTCGAACCATTGAACCTTATAACGTGTTGCAAATTTTTTCCAAAGAATTTCGGATTATAGGGCAGTCCCCATACATTTGACAGACTGAAATGTTTTCCATTGTTAAACTACACCTTATAGTTACTTATAAACAGAATTCAGCACGAATCATGAGCTTAGTTACACCCCAAATAATGTATAGCAAACATTTTATATAGTTAGGGAGAAATAAACGTAACAGTAAAACTTGAGGTTGGAGTTTGTAAAGAATCTGAATAGTGCAAAGTAAGCCAAGTAGGTCGTAAAATAAATGATATATGTTTCATAGTTTGAACTATATGGGCGTCAAACTTGGTCCTCCTAAGTTTAATACAAAGATACAAAGTTTTAAAACAAAATAATGATAAAAAATAAAATAAAATGCTCAAGTCTAACGATTCCATCTATGAAGACTAAACGAAAACTCTTCTTTTGATTTGCTTTTGTTAGTGGCACCAATTTATGTAAACAACTGATATAAGTCTTCCAAATGAATGAATAAACGTACTATAGGCCCAATTCCCAAAGAGCAAAAAAAAAAAAAAAAACAAAAACAAACTGGAAACTGGTGTTCTGCCCCAGTAGATGCATACACCCCGAAAAATTTGCATTAAGACTGTGAGCAGAGCTCACTATCTATACCCCCGCATTACTATATAACATTAATATATCCTTGGAATTTATCCTTAAAAAAGAAAAACATGATAATTTGCATATCTCTTTTATGTCTTTTGTCACATCAATATCTTCTGTAAAAATTGTCAAAAATTAAATTCATCACCACATACACATCTCCATTATGTAATCTAACAATTCATCAAGTTTTATTGAAATCCTACAAGTCGTTTATGAGGAGTTGCGGACAACGCATTAACCTTCTTAGGGCTGAAAAGGACAAAGTCCAAACTTCCATATCTTCTGCAAAAATTGTCGAAAATTAAATCTCTCACGACATGCACATCTCCATGATGTAATCTAAAAACCCACCATCCTGCAATCTGTTTAGGAGGAGTTGCGGACAACGCATTGACCCATATTCGTGTGAAAAACGACTAAGTCCAAACATCCATATTTTCTGCAAAAATTGTCGAAAATTAAATTCCTCACCACATGCACATCTCCATGATGTAATCTAAAAATCCACCAAGTTTTATTAAAATCCTGCAATCTGTTTAGGAGGAGATGCGGACAACGAATTGGCCCATATTGGTGTGAAAAATGACGAAGTTCAAACATCAATATCTTCTGCAAAAACTGTCTAAAATTATATTCCTCACCACATGCATATCTCCATTATGTAATCTAACAATACACCAAATTTTATTAAATTCCTGCAATCCGTTTAGGAGGATTTGTGGACAATGCATTTCGGACAGAGAGACAAACGGACAGACAGACAGGCAGACGGACAGACAGACAGGGTGAAACCTATATACCCCCCAAACTTCGTCTGCGAATGGTATTACAAAAAACAAAACAAAAACACTAGGCTATTGATATAATGCTTAATCAGACAATGGTAAAACAAAAAAGTCTTAAGTATTTGTGTAATTTAGTGATAAAACTGTTTTGATTGGCATACTGTAAAACAGTGTATGGTATGATGTACCTGCTTGTAAAATAACTTTTTTCTTTCAGATTAAGAAAGTTAATTCAACAGCATGGCACAAGATTTTGATTTTGATGTGTAAGTTTTCTTAGAATAATCTATATCAGAATAATAAATGGTTTAATTGATTTTTATGCCCCCGCCGATAGGCGTCGGGGGCATTAAGTTTTACTGTCGTCCGTCCGTACGTCCACCTAAATTTTCGTCAGCTAAAACTCAGCAACTACTCATGGGAATGACTTAAAATTTGATATATAGCTTCAGCACATTGAGTTGTATCGTGTGAGTGACTTTCATGGATGTCACATGTCAACTTTCTGTTTACCGGACTTGCACTTAGTTTGTACACCTGAAAATTTTTCGTTAGCTTAAACTTAGCAACCACTCATGGGAATGATTTGAAATTTGATAAATAGCTTCAGTATATTGAGTTCTATTGTGCGCGCGACTTTCATGGATGTCGCCTGTCAACTTCTTGTTTACCGGCCTCACACTTAGTTGTGTACATTTCAGTCTGTCAAGGTCAAGTACCCATCACCTCGACAAATTTTATTTCAGTGTCCACATGTATATTCAATCAAAGCTGCTTATTCAGGCAAAACATCTTTGTGTGTCCACACTTGTTAAATGAGCTGGGGCATCCGTGTCCCATGGACACTCTGTTCTAATTTTTTCTAAAACCCTTGAAAATAATTTGAATGAACTGTAAGGCCATAGTTTTATTTTTGTTTTCTTGTTTGTGATAATGCTTTTCAAAATTTCGGAAAGGAAGAACAAAATAACAATGGAAATTCACAAAACATTTAATTGCTAAAAAATTGAAATTATAGCCTTGATGAAAATAAAACATTTCAGGCAGATTGTACTTTATTGTCAAAGTGGCTTCACTTTCTTGTCGGTTTCAATATTGTAATATGTTGATAAACACGTGTTTTAGCTCACTTGACATAAAAGGCCATGTGAGCTTTTTTAATCACTTAGCTTCTGTCGTCCATCCGTCCGTCTAACGTCAGTTCAAAATTCAAAAAATTTTTTTTTCTCTGAAACCACTCGGCCAATTTTGACTAAACTTTGGTCGGATGGCCCTTGGGTTGTCGTCTTCCAAAATTGTGTCCAACAACCCAAACTTTCGAACAAAATGGCTACCAAGCTAAAAATACAAAAATGGGGAATTGAATTCAAAAATCTTCTCCTCTGTAACTTCTTAGTTGATTTTAGCCAAACTTTGCTGAAATGACCCTTGGATTGTGTTCTTCCAAAACTATGTCATTTTCAACTTCAAACCAAGATGGCCGCCATAGCGGAACTTAGTTTGTGATAAAACTACATGAGAAATTCATTAAACTTTTTTTCATCTTGGAAATTCTTGCAAAGTTATAAAATGTGTACAATATCTTTGTATAAATTATAATGTGCGCGGTGATACAAAGTTCATTTAATTTAAAAATTTCACATGAGAATCAATATTCATTTCTCATGTAAATTTCATAATCATAACGTGAGCAATTTATACAACAAACAAACGAATTGATTTTTTTTCTTTCAGGGATACTATATTCATCTACTTTTATGAAGGAAACGAATTTCTCTTGGGGTCACACTTCCAGAAGAAAACGTCAACTAAAGCATTATTCCAGTTCATTGGAAATTTTGATTGTGCTCTAGAAACAGACACACGGTCATTAAGTTATGAAATGAAAAAGACTATTGGGCAGGTCTTCCCCGCTGAATCAGAAGTAGATTTAAAGATAACAGAATTTTCTCCAGGAGAGAACTATGTTTCAGAATCAGACAGCCTACCAGATCCCAAGTTTCAGGAACTTATTGACCTAACCCAGAGCTCACCAGAAAAATGTACAAAACGTGTGACAATATTAAATGATTTAATAGAAAATGAGTCTAGCTCAGATGACCCAGTAGAGGAGATCAAACCAGTTTTGATTTATTCTGATAGTGAGTTGGAATCCCCTCAAAGGCCACGGGGAAGACGGAGAATAAACAGAAAAATTCTTAAACCATTGTCTTCCAGTGAGAGTGACGCCATTGAACCGCAAGTGAATGGCTTTGTAATTGAAAACGGTAAAAGAAAATTATCCCATGACGTTTTCAGCACTGTAAAAGTAGAAAGTGTCAAGTGTGTACCTCGTGATATAGATGGAATCAAAAAGTACATCGTAGATATTGACAAACAAGATAAGTTCAAAACAATAAGAGATGACAGGAACTGGGGTAAAATGAAATCTTCAAAAAGAGCCGGATTTGCAGGAACAAGATATATTCAGGATTGCAAAGGATATTATGAATGTAAAAACACCGAATGTCTATTTATGACTGAATTCTCAAAACCAAATAAAGTTCATTTTAGGCCATGTAATTCGGGAAATGAGATGCAATGCGAACAATGTGGTCATATAGCAGAAAAAGGTTCATGCGAAGCAAGAAAGGTTATAGAAATACAGCCTAATGGGGAAACCTGCACAGTATATCACTTCGGATCACATGGATGTCCACTGAAAAAAGCAAATGTTCATAAGATATCCAAAGCAGATATTGAAGAAGTATATAAAAACGATTGTTCCAAGAAACCAAGTACAACAGGATCAGGAATGGTAAAGAGAGCCATTCTTACAGGCTCCACTTGGGAAGATATTGAAAACCTAGCTGAGGGATCACTTGATGATGAATTTTATAAAAACACTAAAAAGAAAGTATTGTCAGAAATGTTCCCTCATGGACATAACATTAATGCAGTCAGAAGCTTGAAAGTAAAAACAGATGAGAAGGACAGATTCTTAATTTTAAAAGTAACTGATGAAACTGTCTTCAAAACTAGCAATTTGAAGCTGGCTTTTCTGAAACAAATGAACATCAATGGCTCGCACACATTAAGCCGTTCTTATTTACATGTTGATGCTAAAGCAGATAGGTGTAAACAATTTACAACAATTACAGGAAGTGTTATGCACCCACTTCTCAAACAGCTAATACCAATAGCAATCATGGAATGCCCGACGGAGAATAGAAAATTCCTTACAACATTTTTTTCGCAACTGAAAGAGGCTTACCGAGAAAAGTTTGGGGATGAAGAATTTATCCCAAATGCAGTAATTTGTGACGAAGCAAACTGTAACTGGCAGGCTTTACATGAAATATTTGGAGAAGACCTTGTAGAGAGAAGTAAAAGTTGCGACCCTCATTTCCAACAAAGCATTAACAGAGCAAAGGGGAAAATAATAACAGATGAAAATGATAAAGAAATATTTAACCTATTAAATGCAATAACGGAGCAACACTACGAAGCGTCTTAAGATGCTTTACAAATGTTTATTGGTACTAATGAAAAGTTGTTTCATCTTACTAACTGGCTGAGTTGGTGGGACAAGCGTAGAGCGCACTGGGCAAAAGCTTTTCTTCCAGATCATTTTTCACCTGGGGCCAATCTGGCAGAGGTTACAAATGCCCGTTTTTTCCATCGCGGATCAGTTAATTTGAGTTTGGTTGCTGCAGCGGTAGATGATGTTGTTGACAGTGTCATTTTGGAGAAGCGATACAACAAAATAGGAGAAAACATCAAAGTAACTGGTTCTGGGAAAGGTTCCTTTGAAGTAAATGAAACGGAACTTAAAACACAAGAAGTGTTTGCCAATACAGCAAAAAGAAAGTGGAATGAAATTTTGGAAGGTGCCGGTACAAGTGGTATAGCAGCTTCAAGTGGTATATATCAACATGGAAGGAGTATAAGTCGTTCAGCTGCTCCAATACATGAAGATTGTTCATTTGAACCAACATTGAAAAAAATAAGCCATCAAATGAGAGTCAGCATCGACCATTTCCATTCAGGCCAAAAAGAAATGCACAGGTGAGCAAATCAATTTTATTTGCCAAATCTGCAAATCTCAAGCTTTTGAAATGCCAGAAAACTGAAAAAGAAGTCACTTTTCATTTTCGAAACTACAAAGACGAGGATATTGAAGTAATTGTGCAACAAATTCCAAACTGCTCATGCCCCTTTAAAACTAAAAACCAGACCAAGATATGTATGCATATCGTGTATGCACTTATGCGATACTGCAAAGTAGAAGAAAGTTCTTCTATGCTACATCAGTTAGCCTATACAAAAAATGAGTTAGACCAATTGGTGGAAAACATAACAGACATATCAGACGCCAATACAGACAACAGTGGATGTACTCAACAAACTTGGATTCTATAAAAAAAGAACAAATTACCTGGAAAAACACCAGTTTGTTCAGGGTGTAGGTCAAAAGAAATTGTACCTGGTGACTTGCATATTTATAGGCAAAATAGTTCTGAAAAATAATATTAAAAAGGGTGCCACATTTAGATTTTGCCCAAAATTAGAGTGTTTGAAAAATCTTCCAAAATGGAGCGATTTGAAGACATTGACCAATGTATTTGTAGACTTAAAAGGAAATGTTACAGAAGAGGACATTACGAAAGTGTCATCTGAAGGAATAAAAGTCCAGATAAAATTTACATAAGTTTTTATATGGACTTTGAAAAAAGAATACCATCGTCTTTAATGAAAATTCTATTATGTCTTAAAAAATACCTAGAAAAGACTTACTGACACATTTTTGAAATTTTTCAATAAGGTGCTAGATTTTCATTTGTTTTGACAGAGATGTATAGAAAAGACTTACTGTAAATTGTTTTTAAACTTTTCAATAAACTACTACATTTTCATTTGTTTTTAAAACAGACTGCCAAGAAAACTAGTCAGTTAGAAGCAGTTTATTTTTCTCAGCAAAACTAAATTTCACATTCTGAAACAGATTTAAAGTTAATGAGGTATTATACTACTATTGAAAATTATATCCTCAATTACCAAGTGGATAATATAGCTAGTGGAATCATAGCTAGTAGAATGGCCTTGTCTGTTATCTGTCCATCAGAATACAATTTGTGTCACAAAAATCTCACCTCCAACTGCATGGACTAGTTTGTATATTGGTAAGTAGGTTTGTTTAGAAGGAATATATGTTGTAAGCAGTTTTGATTACTATCACATATGATTATACTCTTTCACAGAACTTCGCTATTTTTCAATATAACGAATAATAGAGAAAACTCCGTTGCAAGAATCTCAGTTTCCACTGCAATAGTTTATTTGAAAATTAGTATGTTGCAAGATATTTTGGTTACTGTCCACCATCAACCTCCTGTTAAATGGAAATTGCTGTTGTTCGAGTTTTCAAATATATATGTATAAAGTGAGTGTGGCATACTTGTTAACCATATTAATGCTGGATTGCAGAAATACGTGTGTATATAACTTATGTCTAAAACAGTCTTATTTTACCATATTTGGTCTCATGAAGCGTCTAAAACTCTGTCCCCATAACTGATAAAATCTACTGAATTGTTTGTGAGCACAACAAAAGTAAATGAGTAAACTATATAAGAAATAGCAATCAAAACATGCAAAATAGGTTAAAACAATAAGATTTAGGTAATATGGGTCTTATTTAACCATTATATCACTGGGACGGCTGCAGATGTCACAAAAACCAACATTGTGCAAAGCAGCTAAAAGGTTGCCATACATGACTCCATTGCACTTGCCAAGGCAAAATTTACATAAAAAACCATTTGATTTAACTATAAAATGGTTCCAATAACACAAGCAATTTTGGATGTTGCAGTGCTCTTCGGTGATATGGGAGGCATGATTGTTCATGAGACAACCATCCACTGTATGACAGACAAATTTGAACTTCCACAGGTCACCTTAAAGCTTTCAATAATATATTTAGGTCCATAATAAAAAGTAAGCTGTACACTGCCCCTAAAAATACAAAATGTGAAATTATTCAACAAATACAACAATCGATCTGATCTATAGAAAACACGAAAAACAAAAAACAAATTACAAGGAAACAATGACATCATCTGGACTACAAATTCCTGAATTGAGACAGCCATGGTTAAACCGGTTAGTGAGCGCTCAACCCTGTCCCTATCCTGGGACTGTGTGACAAAACAACAATAAAACAAATTATAAAAACCAGTTGAATGAGAGCAATACTGAAAACATATACATTTTTGCACTAAAATATAAGAAGTACCGATCTCTAAAGAATACTGGCAGTTACTGTCTACTAGTTCAAAGGCCAGGTATTTTATACCTGGTAAAAACCCAAGTTTTACCTAACTTCAACATCAATTTTCAATAGGGGCCGATGTCAAACTAAATTACTTGGTGAGAAAACCCAAGTTTTACCTAACTTCAACATCAATTTACTATAGGGGCCGATGTCAAACTAATTTGGGCCAAGGCAGCCATCTCGGTTGGTGGATAGGGTCAACGGACAAAATTCTGAAAGATCTTATAGGACCATTTCACAAAAGTTGTGTTTACATGCAGGAAATAGTTAGAGATCAGAAGAATTTTATCATGAAATTATGTTGAGTGGTATAAGAGGATTAGCAGTCAAAATAAGACTGACGGACTGACAGGTCAAAAACATTAAACCCTCCAGATATCGTTGCGTTGGGTTTACTTATTAAGCAAGTAGCTTAGAGTTTCAGAGGAGAACATTTTTGAAATTCACTCCCTTTCTATTTTAAGCACGGTGCCTATTTAGTTTGGAGATCAGGGTCATCAATTTTAATTTCAGTGAATAACCAACAAAGAACTATATTCCAGCAAAGTTGTAATATGTTTGGGTCAATACCTTTCGAAGAGAAGATTTTTTTTTAAAATTCATCCCCCATCCCTATTTTTTTAGACGGGTGGCTATGGTGTTCAGAGGTTGGTGTCGTCAGACACAATTTTGAAGGAGGACTACCCAATGACAATTCCACCAAAGTTGAGTAAAAACTGTTTTCATCATATATAGACGGTATACGGTGTCTTCGTATATTTGAACATTTCCAATGTTAACAGTGACCACATGATAACAAGGGACACATCATTCCACGATAATTTGATAATTTTTTTATCATCAAACATTTATTTTACACGTGAAAATGTTAACTTACTAATTATTGATAAAACAATTATCGTGAAATTATGCGTGCCTTGTCATTGTTTACATTGGAAATGTTCAAAATTACAGACACAGTACACCATTTGTATTGTATGGTTTTAGAGAAAAATGCTGACGGACGACGGATTTGTAGTGATGTCAAAGTCATATATTGGCTTTTAAGCCCGGTGAAATTAAAATCAAGGGAACGTAGTACTGTAATGTGTAACTGAGGACAAAAAAGGTTTAATTCTGCTCAGTAAAATACAATTTTTAATGGTGACATAGCATATAATTACTTTGTTTGCAAGTAAAAAGTAAATTAAAGAAAACAACTTATCTTATTTATATGCAAGTTTTTGACCTTAATTTAAAATAAAATGATGTAAATTTTAAATAGTTTACCAAAAAAAAAAAAAAAAAACATTACTCAAAAACAGGCAACTAACAACTAACAACTAACGACTAACAACTCATAACTGATGAATTACTCTATCTCCTTAATCATGTCTCTGCCTTAATTTACAACTCTGTTGTTGATTTTTGTTCAAACATACTCCAGTTTAAACAGCAGTTCTCAATGTATACTGTCTACAGTTGTAATTTTGTTAATGTAAAAAAATGGTAACAGTTTCTTTTCAATTCATATAGCCTAAATGTTCCTGTAATTTGAAAATTCAAAGGCATATAGTAGCTAGCTTTTATATATGAAATAATATGTACTGATCCAGACATGCATAATTAAGTGATATTTGAACTTGATGTTGGTTAGTTTATCTTTCATTTGCATGTTAAATATTTCAAACGGGATTTTGAGCAATAGCCTCAAAGACATATATAGTTCTCTGACCAGGTAATCATTTTATTATAGGTGTCAAAGTTTCAAAAGTGGATTTTCAACCAGTCTTGACAGCTCATGATAAAATAACCAGTATACTGACTGTGAGAAGTAAGTTATGACTTAATTATATTATTATATAATGATTCATTCATAGTTGATTATTTGAAATACTTTTTATCTTTATTTCTGAAAATATTATGACTTAAAGTGAAAATTTGACCCATGTTTAATTATTTATTTGATTAATTAGCTTTCACAATGTAAAAGTAATAAACACCTCTACATGCATTTGTATAATTAAGAAAAATTATATATCTTTAACTGATAAGACACTGCTTTTTAACTAATATGAATACATCAGTTGAATCATAATTATATTTAAAAACTTTTTAATGAATTTTAATCAATTTCATTTTACATGTATTTTTCAGTATTGAATGGACATGGATTTGGAACAAAAGCTGACTTTAATTGTTCTTAATTTGTGGTTATGTGAACTGTGAAGAAATATATGGTTCTTCTGTGTAACTGCATACATGTATAAGTGATCACAAAATAATTTTGAAAGGAAATGTATTAGGATCTTTTTGTCTAAAAGGAGTGTAAAACATTTCTTCCATGTGCTGATCATAGATGTGACAAGATATGAATGGAGTTTACATGTATATCTAAAATGGAAAAATGAACTTTATTATATACCAACATAAAACATTTTTGAAAGAATTAAAAAAAATGAAAATATGAAAAGCTAACCTAAGCATCTTATATGTGACCAGAAGTTCAAATATGAAGAAAATGGATATTTATAACAAATAACATGGACAATGATGGATATGCAACTTCTGTTTTTAATCAAACAAATTATTTTTTCCATTTACTGTGGAATTAGCACCATGCAGAAAGATCTTAGATGTTAATATACAACATGCATATCATACATGTCATAATATCTTTTCCCAGAAAGTGATAATTTCTTCTTTACAATGATTTCATCAAATTTAAATTGAAGGAAATCAACTACTGTTTTAGTGAGAACCAGTTTTGACATTGATGGGATTATTTTTACTTGTAAACACTAACTCTTACAATAACCCTATACTTGTCAGGCATAGAAGTATTGTATAGTATTGTAAACCAAGACTGAAGAGATTTTAATTCATGGTTACATTCATGACAAATCTTTGATTAAAATTCAACCAATTATCTCTTTGTTCTTTTTATTCATTTTTTAACTGCACCAATGGTATTGATAGCCATTAATGATGTTGGATAAAAAGTATCTAACATTTCTTAGGAGCATCTTGTGCATTGTACAAATAACTTTTCTGAGCAAGACACATGCATTTCATGTAAAATACATAGCAAGGTATTTTAAAGAACAGAATGAGTAAAAAAAATGTTTATTTACTAGCAAGTGTAAATGCACATATTAAAATTAGTTAAATATCTGAAACTATTAATTTGGCTACCAGTTCATATGAGTGTCAATATTAATTTTTTGATGATTTAGACATGACATCACGCATTTTAATTAGTTGGATCACTTATATCATGTAAGGGAAGACAATGTGACTCTTGGGGTTGGTATGGTTGTTCAAAAAATATTCTGATGCCCAACTTTATGAAAAAAAATCTAGACTAGACAAAGAGGTACACATGTAAAAAAATATTCCGAACCCAATTTTCCCCCATAAAGCGTAATAATGTTAAATTTGAGAAAAAAAATTGAGTAAATGCTGCATTTGGCTAAATTATTGTTCATGTTGCATACACAAATATTTTTTGTCTGAGAAAAAACCATAACCCTCCTCAGAGTTAAATGGTTGGTTCTTAATAACAGACATACTGAGGTAAAAGGTAATATTGTTTCAGAAGAAAATAGAGTTTTCTTCTGAAGAATGCTTTTAAACATATTCAATCTTGTCTGAATTTCCTTAGTACCTCTACTGGTAATCATTCCTCTCAAGTTACACAGAACAAAAACATGTACCAGACCATTCTTAAGATATATAATCAAATGGAGGTTTTTGTGTCATGACCATGATTACAGCATAGAGAATACAAGAGAGTAGTAGGTGTAGGATGTGAGAAAGGAGGAAATCTAATCTTCATGATCTTGACATATTAATTGTAGAAAACATGAACATTTTATTGCTTAGTATAATAGTAAAATGGAAAAAACTGTTACTATGGTAAAGTAAACCTTCATGAGTAATGGACCCCCCCCCAAAAAAAAACAAAAAAAAAAACCCAAGAATACACATGCATTTTATTCTATACACCAAAGTATATACAACACAGAATGAAGAAAAGAGGAAATCTATGATACACTTGAATCCACGTAATGTCGGGTTGTGGCGTAACCCCCCTGCTTTCCATGCCATATGACACGATCCAAGACTTACTCGGAATCATGCATACACGAAAGAGGACGAGTGGAATTTTAAGATATATCTTTAATTTGTAGACCGGTATAAAACAGACCAGATAATTAAGAGGGGGTGGACAGGGGGGGAGCCCGGGAGAAGGGGGGCGGGAACCGGGAGTAAGGGGGTAGGGAACCGGGAGTTGAGGGGGGAAGCGGGAGTGGAGCGGGTGGACATGAGGGCGGGAGCCCGGGCG
>JAULBM010291533.1:0-15660 GCA_032357055.1 Geukensia granosissima | reverse complement strand
AGCAACATTACAGCCGCACCTGCATACGGAATGTACATTTCTCATTTGATACGCTACTCCAGGGCTTGTGTTTCCTATAATGATTTTATTATAGAAGGTTGCAGCTGACAACAAAGCTACTGAGCCAAGGGTTTCTCAGGGAAAGATAAGAGTCATCATTCCGAAATTTTTTTCGGTCGCCATCATGATTTGGTTGACCCTTTAAGAAATATCCATTTCAAAAATGACCATGGATATCTTCCCACTGTCTTGAATACAAATCCGTTTCTATACCGGTTGTTACTAATATCGATTGTGACTATACACCGGCTTTGTCTACTGATTAACACCACGGGTGCCAATAGTGGACCAGGAGTTGCTTACCCTTCTGTCTTCCGACTTCATGTGCTAAGGAAGGGTTAGCAACTCCTATTTCTCTAGTGGCACCCGTAGTGTTATACAGTAGACAAAGCCGGAGTATAGTCGCAATCGATGGTAGTCTACAATAACATTCACAGCCTTCTTCACAGAAAAGAGAAATTTGGCTCAACCTTTTGGTGACACTTTCTTTTATATAGATGATGTTCCTTCACTGAATAATTCTAAACTTGGTGCCTATGTTGACCGCATCTATCCCATTGAATTTGAAATCAAAGATACAACAGAAACAAAAAAGGTTTGCTTCGTACTTAGACTTAAACCTAGGAATGTGGCGGATTCAGGGCAAAACTTTACAAGAAAGATGATTTGATTTTCCCATTGTAAACTTTCCTTTCATATTTAGCAAATTCCAGCCGCATCTGCATATGGGGGTATAGTTCTCAGTTGATACGCTTGTGCTTTTCTTCAGAATTTTATTGATCATAACTCCGAAAATTTTACTGTCGCCTTCATGATTTGGTTGGCAGTAACGAAATATCCATGTCACGAATGACCATGGATATTTTCCATGACTATTGCTACTACCATTCTGTTCCTATACCGATTGTGGTAAACATCGATTATGACTAAACACCGGCTTTGTTTACCGAGTAACACGACCATTGACAGTAGTAGAACAGGCGTTGCTTACCTTTCCGGAGCACCTTTACTCACACAAGTTTTCCAACTAAACGATTTCTGGCTGCCACTCTTGCATCTTCGAATTCTTTTTACAGTAAAACAAGTGAAGTGTTAATTTGAGCAAAGTTGTGCTAGATGTGAAAGGCCTAGGTTAATTCAAGATCAAGTTAAAAACCTCGTCATGCCAACATGTAAAGGTTAATGATATTTGCATTTTTTTCACTCTGCAAAACAAGCAGTAACTAATGCACATTGGTACTATAAAAAGGTCAGTCCAAAATATCCGCAATCACAGAACAATTCACTAACTTGTAGGGGCAAATGTTAAATTTAACTTTGACAGAAAAAATGTTAAAATGCATAGCATTTTTTACCTACATGATTTATTGATACTTTTTTGTCATTTGCACAATCAAAAATTAGAATAGATGATTGTTACGCTGGTGATTTTAGTATTTGACACATTAAAAGATAAGCTCAATAGCAGATTGTTTATCAAGAATTTGAATGAATTTTTATAGTTTCTATGTAGTATTGTATTTTCGTATATGTAATAATTTGTAGCTAAAGGTCACACCAATTTAATTTATAAATACTTATTTTAAGTTTTTTGTGATAAAAGTATGTGCGAGTCAGGAATTTTTTCAGATGTTTAAGTGTAAATGTCATGGGTTTTTGGATTTTAAATTTTGCTGAAAAAATGACAAAAATTTACTAAATTTGCTGAAAAAAATTAAGTACGAAAGTTTTTCGAATTTTTTTAAGAACGATTTGAGAAAGAACTAGTAATCTGTTTGGTATGACTTTACATATTTTTTAATACCTGTAAGATGATTATAAAAGACAGTTTTATTGATAGACCGATTTTCAAACAAACTTTAATGAATTAATATCGAAGGATAACAAAAATGAAAAATTACAGAGAAGCTGTGTGATGTAAAAGACACATTATTTTTTAAAGATGGAAGAGAACATAAAAAAATTAATGTATACTCTTCGATTTATTTCCCAAAATTTCAATGTCTTTCAAATATATGGTTGTAAGATTGACTCTTAATCCGAACAGGCATGGGAAGATATTGTTCGTCTCACTAGAGACTGATAAGCATTTTTGCAACTCATGTAGAAAAAAAACATATGTATGATTTTCATGAAGCAATCCTACGACGAAATGAGCAATAATCAAGGTTCAATTAAACCAGCTTTTAAAGACATATCCTATGTTATTATCAAATGATAGTCTTGTGTATTAACATATAACTTTAGATAACTACACTTAATAACATCAATAAAAGCAGTAATACACGAACCATTCGATTTTAGTGTGACTTGAATTTTTTAAAATTCCTAAACTTTAATTTGGCCATAAAAATCTGGTCTAATTTGTTCTTTAGAGAAATTTGACGCAACATTTTGCTCTTTAAAAACACTTATGCTGGCGAAATTTCTTGTAAAACTGCATTCAAAAATCTGACGGTGACAGGAATTCAAGCACCTCTAAAGTTAAATCATTGGTGTCAAATGAAAATACAAACATAACTTCAACTAGATGTTTCAAATTTTACTAATTATGTTTCTTACATTCTCAAAAGGTTATTAATTTTAGTAAAAAAAAGAAAGATATAGATATTGAAAAAAAAATCATATCACTTAGGATACGAAAAAGAAAGTCGGGGACCCTGATCTCTTTTTTGCCTCAATTCTTAATAAACAAATCAAATGTTCAGTATGTTTTTCTATTTAATTATAGTTATATCCACCGTCGATTTGAAAAAAAATTTAAAATCTTTATTTGTTAAATTGTTATAAATACCAATAGTTGTATGTTTGTTTTTATCATCATCATTAAAATGCAATTTTGATTTAAGTCCTGGTGTGATTACTTAAAATATGGTAAATACAGAGACGACATAATTATTTCAGGACTTGTACTGAATAGAAAGGTTAAATGATGTGTTTACTACCAGGAAAACAATTTACATTCAGGATGTAGGTATAAAAGTACACCAACTTGTATTTTTTTAAGACTGATAAAAAATTATCTATACATGGTTGTGAATCAGCTAATATAATTGTTTTATTTTCCCCATACACTTTAGAAAATAGGCCTGATAGGGTTTTACGTTCAGCTTTATACATGTTGATTGTGATTATTTTAAATAAAGAATTCTTTGACGGCATCTATCTCATTAAATCTAAAATCAATGATATTACAGAAAGGTCTATTTATGCCTAACATTCATCAAGACATTGACAGTAAAGTCGGCTGTAAAACAAAGTTTTTAGTTCATTTGTAGCTACATTCTAGCCGCGCCCATATGGAGTGATTATTTCTCAGTTAATATGCTACCCCATGGCATGGCTTGTGCTTCCTAATATTCATTCATTCATTCATTCATTCATGTCTTTATTTCCTCATTTACATGAGATATAATAAACATACAAGTATATATATTATAAATTACACATATTTAGGATTTTGAAATTAACACACTAAAATACAGAGTCTCCAAAGGGAGAAAAGGTAGAGGTAAGTTATAATAGGCTGGTAGACATACTCTGATTGAACGGCTATACTCGGCGATACATTGGACAACATAAATGTGAGATTTCTTCCTTAGTATAGGCCTAGTGGAACCCTCTATTTAAAAAAAAAATGCCAGCAGCTTATTGGGATGTGGTGCTATCTTATTGACAGTTGTTACATATCTTTAATTTTCCATTTTATCTTTTATTTAATGTAACAAACTTTAGTTTTAAAATACCATGCGAAAAATCCAAAATATACATTCATTATGTGCATTTTGTATTATTTTAGATTGCACAAATAAATAAAAGAATATCCGGATATAACTCAGACGTTTTCACCAAAGCGACTTTGTAAATGCAAACTTATAATATCAAGGAAATCCATATTATTAACATACGTGTGTCGACTAAAGAAATATACTAGTACCATTTGGGAAACAATATATGTGTCAAATGCAGCTAGGAATATAAGTACATTTGCTGTTGTCAAGAAGTTGAAATCGTCCTTGCTAAAATTTATGGTCATCATCATCCATTGGTTGATCCATATGGTATCAGTGTATCTCAACTGGTTTTGGACCTGTTACCGGTAATGAAACAATAAGTTAACCTTTTCTCTGATTGACGTTAACCCGGATTAGAATTTAAGGATTCCACGCCGGGTGTTGCTTGTAGGACAGAGGATGTTTATCCTTCCAGAGCTCCTGATTACACTTCTGTTCGTGGATTCCAAGCCTTTTTTCGTTTAATCTTTTAGTTTGTTTCAAATTTGTCTTGTCTCTTTGAACTATGCACTTTTGATCTTTCACATGGGTATTTCACACTGGACTTGTTAGTTTAATGCACTACTATTTTCTTTGTTACATATACTTATATCATTTCTTTAAATATACTTGTATTTTCTTCTTGCCAGACATGTTATATTTGATTTAATAAACTGTCACTTTCAGTAAGTAACTCTCAAAATTATTATGGTCTAAAATTTCGACAAACAATATTTGTTCCTATAATGTAATGGTCTATTATCGTGATTCATCGGACAGAGCATTTCCCCTAAAGACAAAATATCTATCTAGATGTAGATTTAACAACGAAATTTACTACCGCAGGCTTTTTAGTATTTACACTAAATCCCTCAAATGTGATTATAGCGTCATAATAGCTAGATCATTTCCAGATTGAATTCGCTATAGATAAAAATCATCTAGTAATGTCTGCCTTCAAGATCTACATTTAAACTAATATGTCCGATTTAATAAGCAAAACCATCATCTTCTTGTAGATCTATGTTTGACGATGTACAATTTGTCTTGATAACATGATAAATGGACAACAATGATTTCCAAATTATTTGTATGAATTTAATAAGTCAATGCCGGGATATATAACAAAATGTCAATTCTACTTTTGTTTGCATTTCCGATTGAAATCGGCAGCGTAATCAGATTTCTTTACCTCCAATACAAAAGAGCCTTTTGATTTCCACTTAATGAAATCGTTTCTTTTGTATCATATGAACAAATTCAATATGTTTCATTGAAGATGTTTGATTATTAGTCGAAGCATATTTGCAATTAATATGGGAAAATGAACTCTGGCATGCTAGTGCAATACCATATTTGGCTATTATTTTAATATTTTGATTGATACGTTTCTGGTTTTCAGTTATATTGTGGTTATCAAACCGTTTTGATCTGAAACACAGCTAAAATTATGTAGACGCTCCCCTTACGTGCCAAATAAGTCAATAGACTTCTTACACAGATTTGAGGTTAATGACTATACACTATTGTTAAATATTAAGGTCTTCACAAGGCCTTCAACAATGTGGAATACCACTCCTAATGACGAACTCTAGTTAGCCGTAAACAAATAAAACGTGCAAACGTGAAATTAATCAAATTTTGCCTAAATGTTAAAAGGAATATGGAATACATGTTGTACATATAAACACAAAATAGAATATCATCCCAAACAAACTGAACGTGCACTGCTCTTACCTGAAGAAAGAAGAGAAGCAAACCAAACATTTACCACAAAGACAATCTATGATCACAATTCCTGACTTGGGTAGGGCAAATGAGACATTTGGTGCTGTTACACTAGTTAAGTTGGATCCTAACCTCCCCCCTCCCCAAACCAACAGAAACGAGTACTTAAAAAACACACGAAAACGGTAATTAAATTTTTGAAAAGTCCGTGATATCTATAATCGTGCTGCAAATACACAGTGTGATATCTATAATCGTGCTGCAAATACACAGTGTGATATCTATAATCGTGCTATACCAATAAGATGCAGGTTACGGTCGGTGAAGTCGGATACTCAAGTGCAAACACGAGCACATCAAACATGTTGTTCAGTATGCATTCCAGTGTATTCATTTGTTCTTGGTTTGTTGAAATTTGACAGATAAAATCATGCGGTTCAGCCTTTTCACACAATTAACACTAAAATACGAATAAAGCCATCTCCTATTAAAAAGGAAAACGTTGCAATACAAAGAAGCAATGTGTGCCTACATTATTTAATTTGCAGGAATTTAACAAGACATCTTATGTGAATCACGTTAACAAAGATGTGCAGCAAACGTTCAAACTAACGATAATTTTTCCTTAAAAAAATAAATAAACTTTTGAAGTTCGATTTTGAAGATGAGAAATAGATTTACCAGTGCCAAGTCATTTTTTTCGTTTCAACATTTGTTTTTTCTGACTTGCAATTTATAACATAACAGTTGGTGTATTTTCGTTAAATCTTTAGCTTATATCATGACTGTAAATAAAAAAAATCAACAACACAGAAATAAATTTATTTAATCTTTCTGTTTCCATTTCTTCAGCATTCAGTCACATGCTTATCATAAAAAGACTTGAAAGTGGTTTAATAAATAAAGTATTGTATGATTTTTTCGTTAAAAGAAATCCGTTTTACTATCAAGATATTCACGAGGTAGGTTTTGGGGAATTTTGATTTCTTGGATTTTGCCCTACCAATTGTGTAATGGTTTAATTTTGCCTTTACGGGTGCCACATCGATTTGCGACATCTGTGGCGTTTTAATCACTTGTTTAATTCAGATTCTACCTCAAATAACTGACAAAATTTATCTTGTAGATAAAATTTAACTACTGGATGAGTCACTTGCTGGATTTTCTGCAGTGTCATTGGACTATAGTCATGATAGATCTAACCTGACGCAAGTGCAGCAAACGTAATAATTTACAATTATTTAGACAATGCTGAAAAAACTCGTCCGTATATTATATTGGCTTCTTTGTAGCACAACATGAATAAAGAAATTATTTTATCTGTATTTGGAGTAATATACCGGAATATATATATAGATTCTCATTATTAAGATACTGCGATTCTGATAACCGCTGTTTATACAATGGTACTCTACTCAATGTCAAGATTTTGTAGAGTACTATTTTTTCGCTCAATTAAATAATATGTGAATTTCCGCCTTTGTAGTTATTTGAAATCAAAAGAAACTTGGAACTATTACAACTAACCTAGTTATATTACTCCAGAAAGAAAGAATTATCCCACAATAAACGGTTCCTGTTTTACACAATGCAATAGCGCCTCACATACTATATATTATCTGCCCCTGAATTTCTATACGGATATTTAACGTCTAACGTGTGTGAGGAATGGCTATAGCTATCTTCGTTTTAGCGAAAGCGCTAAAGTTTGAACTAGATAACGTAATTTAAAAAATGTCTACATTTCTTTTATTCGGACCCTCCCTCGCGATTCATTCAGGCAACTTAAAGCATTTTTGCAGGTTACTTAATAACTCAAGTTTAATTTATTACTTAATTATTAAAAACTGTCTACGATGTGTACTCCCGGCCTCAAGCAGCCACTTCCGGCAAACAAACGGCTAATTTTCCAATGTAAAATACACGTAGAAAATTAAATAAGCTCAGCATAAAATACATGGTAACTGTATAAAAGTATTATTGCAATTTAAATAAGGATGTTTTATAAGAACGCGGTAGACAGAGTTTCTTTTCTTTTCACCCATTACAACAACTTCTAACATAGAGTATAGATGCAAGTGTTGTCGCATTCCTGCAAAGTATATCCCCGACCGCTGTCCAATCCACCATCACAATGTGCCAAATGCAATATGTTGAATTAACATTTCATATTTTGGGCTCTAAAATATAATTGGTAGGTTTCTACATTATAAGAGTTAGGTCCTTTTGACCCCTTGTTCCAAATTTAACCCCCTTGTTCCAAAATAAAAATTCTTACAGCTTGTTGGACACCTACTTGCTTTTGCTGAATATATAAGTAACGCTTAAACAAATTAAACCTTAAATAAAAAATGTAAAGAGTAAAATAGGGATACAAAATGTAAAAGTTCAAGTCACATGGTTCAAACGGGGATAACTATGTCTTCTAGTTTATCGATGCATTTTGTATCGCACTTTTACTTAATGTGGTATATGCCTTCACAACAATTCTTTTAAGCATATTTAAAATGTAAATGAAATCGGTTTTGTTGTATACTTTGTAAAGATGATTGACAATTTTTGTACGCATTTATCCAGTAAGACAGATAATATTTGATTGTCATTTTTGACTATAGTAGAAAGATATAACAAATACCCATTCAAAATAATTTCAGAAGAACCTCAACAATATGCATAAAAATGTCATCAATCCTTGCATCAAATTCCGGGAAATAGTAAATTACCACATGGATGAGTTGTTAATTATGATATTGCCGTCATTTTTGTGTTGCAGAGCTCTACGAGGCGGCAGCTGTAATCATACCAGATTACTTCAGATGATCACATATGAATTTACAATACGATTGTAGCTTTATGACAGCGATAGCTAACGTCAAATTAATGTCGAGACATAAATTGACCGCCTGCTAAATAAACCTTTATTATAATTGGAACAATTTTTATGATGTGCAATAATAAAATATTTTTTGGTATAGTAGATATCAGAAGAATATATGTTGTACAGAGTATGAAATGTAAACGGTTGGTTAACTAACTGAAGTTATTCTTTAACAAAACCTGAAATGAAATAAACGTATCACTGCTTGTTGCCTTGCTGCTGGTTTAGTGTTGATTAATTATAATAGGAATATTTTTATTGATCATATCCTTATTTTTATGTTATCAAAGTGATATCTAAATTAAAAAAGAAAAATGAAAATTGTCAATGTATATGCTATGCCGGTGTAACTCCTTACACTGCAAAATAAAATACTCCAACTCACATATTCGAAACTTTGTCAACATTTGGATATTTATATGTGGCTGTCATGATCGACCGGTCCGACTCGATTGCTTCTGAGGTTTATTACTATTTTCTGTCTGTTTTGTTTTGTCGTGGTGCTGTCTGTTCCTGTTAGGGATAGAATAGGGGCCTTTATTTACTTTAGGGGAACCAGTTCTAAAGGTAAGTATATTGTGTATTGGTTTTTGGTAAGTGTAGTGGTAAGGGATTAGGATTGAGTTGGAGTTAAGGTAAGGGTTAGGGCTGGGTTAAAGGTCAGAGTAAGAACAGTATGTGCCATATAGGGTTATGTCCCCTGAAGTAAATATAAGTCCAAAAAGTTGGTATAATTGTGTATGAAACAATGATCAAAACCGTGTAAATAACAAACATGTACAGGTTGTCTTAAGGCCTTCTATAGAAGACACATATCTAAATAACAAACATATACAGGTTGTCTTAAGGCCTTCTATAGAAGACACACATCTAAATAACAAACATATACAGGTTGTCTTAAGGCCTTCTATAGAAGACACACATCTAAATAACAAACATATTCAGGTTGTAATAAGGCCTTCTATAGAAGACTCACATCTAAATAGTAAGACATGCTGTAAAAGACCCCAAAATTAATACTTAAATGTAACAGCTATTGGCCAAATAAGTATACAACTTAAAACAAGTAACACTTAAGCATACAACAAATAAACTTCTGGTATATAAGTTCCTGGCTTGGCACAGGTACATAAAATGTGTGACGGGGTTTAGCATGTTTGAAAGTACTAAACCCTAGTATGATAAAACGACAACTGTGAACCATTTTTAAAACTTTGTTTTTCAAATGAAAATGAATAATTCAATAATTTCGTTTTATAGTAATTTTTTTAAACTTTTGTTCGGATCATTGTAAATGGGAATGTCAATCGCAGGTGGCAAGTTTGTTTACAGAGGAACTAACTGCCTTAGACATTCAGGAACACACTTTGAGATAACAAAAGGGACAGAAAGTAACCTTCAATTCAGAAAACAGATATGACCATGACCATCAAAACTAAACAAAAGACAAAGTTCAATGCACAAAACACTACACTGAAAACTAAAGCTTGATGAAAAGAAATGCAATAAAACAAGGGCGAGTCCTGGCGCACCACTAGTGGCATCTGTCGTTTTTACTTATTACAGACTGATGTCTGTAGTATTTATGTCATCTATAGATCACTCATTAACAATTTAACACTGATCTTGAATATCCCCCTAAGCTTTCTTTAAAAAACTGCTAGCGTTTTCTATTGCTAATTTTACAAGATATACCTCCAGTTACTTCTCTTGATGGTTGAGGTGTTTGGTAGGACTTTTTTGTGTCTTTAAGCTTTCTTTAAATAACTGCTAGCGTTTTCTATTGCTAATTGTACAAGATATACCTCCAGTTACTTGATGGATAAGGTGTTTGGTAGCAATTTAGTGTGTCTTTCTATACCAATATGCCCCCCCCCTAATAAAAAAACAAAAACAAACAAAAACGGGAGGGTTTTTATGCACCTTAACAAAGTCAAGTCAGTCATTTTTATAAATGTGTTAACGATTGATATAGTTACCAGTGTTTTTTTGTTTGGACGTGTCATGTAAAACTTACGCTTGTCACTATTCGGAGTAATAAAAAGCCCCCTCCCCCCACTAACCCATTCCATCTTTATTAGAGAACTTCCTAGCCTTGAACCGGTTGCTTCTTATAGCAAATATATCATACATGATACACTAGAGTTGTCTTTCGTTGATTAACAAAGAACATATCAACAAAAGCTGTATCCAGCTATGTAAATATTTTTCTACCCAATAAATGTATCCAACCTAAGTCACAATCCAATTTACTATCCCCAGACTTTGCAATTTTTTTTACCTCGACTGTTTTCAGTCGGGACGAGAAGTTCAATTAATTAACTTGTATTTTGAAACCACTGAAATCATCGGAGGTTACGAGGGTTTTCACTAGCCCAGTTGTCAGGCGTGTCTGACATGAAATTTATTAAATGTTTTACAGAAATTTGCTGCATTTGTTTAAATTCTTAAGCACTGACAACACGAAAAAGGCTTGGAAATGTATTGCACCTAGTAGTTGTACCTACCGCTGGAACTGGTTTCTTATTTCGATTGTTTAGATTTAAGTACTTACTTTACTTTGGATCTAGCATTTCCTGTTTTGGTTGTAATGTCACTGATGAAGGATTACAGCTTGAAAAGTACAAATTCAAATTCTTTATTAAGCCAATTTGGTCCAACAGGGGGGCATTATATACATATAACAATCGTGGTTGATATACAGAGACATTGTGCAAAGATGTATTGTAACAAACAAGATTACATAAAATAAAATATAAGAAAATTGTAATTATTAAGAATATGATAACATGTATGCAATTACTGCAATCCAGGAGAGGGGTGTTAATGAGTGAGTTGTATTATAGATAAGTTTCACATCGTCATGTTAGTAAAACAGACAATCGTTTACAAAACTAGAGACTCCTAGGAGCCTTTAATCGCTAACCTGCCTCAAACAGCCTTGTATATAAACATTGTGCAGATAACCTAAAAAACAATCATGCAAAGTTAATCTAAATCCATTAAGTAGTTTCAGAGGAGATTTTTAAACTTTAACCTAAAAAATAGCTAAAAAATGTCCAGAAAAGGGCAACAACTCCAACTAGAGTTATGTTATTTCGCCACAAATAGTTTTCATCCTGCTGAACACTTTTACCCTGTGTCAGAATTTGGCTAAAGTTAACAGTTTTTGAGATATATGCAAAATCGTCGGTTAGGTGAGATAAAAAATCCCAATGTAGACATGCAAAGGAACCAGAGGTACAAGCCTTGGTCCTATCAGCAGTACAGTTATCTGTCCACAACGGGCACCAAGGGACAGTGCACAATGATATGCATGCTGAACAAACACTGCACTGCATTCCTCCTCGTGCCCAGTGTAGACAGACAAGGTAAGTTGTTTAACAGAATTTTAGTAACAAGTATTTCAAATGCGGCATCAAAGGTTGTCTGTAACAAAGGGTACCAAGGGACAGTGCTGTATGATAAACATGCTGATTAAGTTTAGCACTGCACTCCTCATCGTGCCCAGTGTAGAAAGACAAATAATACAGTGAAAAGTTAAATGCGGTAAACAGGTAAAGACTCCAAAATATGGATGTACATAAGTTGATGCCCATTCAAGTTTTTACATGTTTTGATATAAAGTAACTTGAGGCAAGACATTTATATTTTGACATGAAAATAACCAAATCAATTTTTGGTCATTATTTAAGTTAGAAAACCTGCATTGGCAGCTTTGATAGTAAAATGCCATAATTTTTTGCTGTACAACTGTTTGCATGTTAATAATAAAACAAAAAAGGTGTAATAATGTTAACCTGATCTTCATATTTTGTGAACCATTGATCAAATGTTAACATTTTGAATTGATCGGAAGTAACCCGGCGGTTCTAGTATCTATATTCCCCAAAAAGAAATCTAACAACGGTATTGCGATACAAAAGTGCGATTTTTGCGAAATAAATTGTACATACTATTTTGTATTTCGGGGTCTTTTACAGCTTCCGTAATGGTATGAACTCATTGTTAATAGGACCTTTAGAAGTTTAAAGTCGACTGTCATTTGGTGGATGACTGTCTCATTGACATTCATGCCACATCGCCTATTTTTATAAATATAAAATCAGAGTTTATTACGAATGCAAATTAAACAAATAGTTCACTGCGCATTTTTTAACTATCAGAGAACACGTTCTGTTCTTAAGTTGCATGAATTTCGTAAAATGGCTTCATTTTAAAACTGCTTAATTGTAGTTGTTGGTTGCTTAACGTCCAGTGGCAAATATTTCATGCATATTCAAGACGAGAACAAGTTCAACAATTATCAATATCGAAAAAGGTGGGGTGAGATGGGATACAACAAGGCAACGGTTTTTTTACTTGCACAGGAAAAAGGGAGTGATGGGTAGGACATAAAATTCAGCCTTTTGTAGCGGCATAAACTTGCTCTTTTTCGAAAACTACAAAAGGGGTCATTTAAGTGCAAGGAGCGTGAGACTGTCCAAACACGTCACCACTATGGTCCACGGCCAGGCTTTCTGTATTACATGTATAACCTGACAACCCCTTAACGAGAGGGCCTCCCATATCCACCACATGGCTTGGTCAGCTCTATGGGGCGAGCCCTGGAGACAACTTCGGTGCCATTCGAAATCATCTATATAGTGGAAAGTGAAACCAAATGATTGAGCCTTTTCTCTTTTCTCTGTAAAAGGTTCTGTATGAAGTCAGGTTTATACGAATAAAGGATTAAATCGGCGAAAGGGGTGCACAGTTGGTCCCCATTAGAATGCCGACAGTCTGTATTACACGTCTGCCAAACCTTACAAAATGTTGACAAGAAATCCAGCATTCCGCAAATTTCATCTTCAGAGTACTTTTTGTTAGAATCAGAGTGGTAAATAACAAAATAAGGTTTGTCCTTACCTATAACCAAATATTTGTACCTGCGTTTGCCATCTTTGTGATAAAACAGAGGTTAACTAATGCTCTTAGTTTTTCTATGAAATCACCTGGATACGGAGTGAATATTTCTCAGTTGATACTCTACTCCAGGGCGTGTACTTGCTATCAGGATTTTATTGATAGAGGGCTGTTGTCGACAAGAAAGCTACTGAACCAAGGGTTTTCATAAGAGATTAAAGTCAGTAATCGGGAAGATTGTCACCATCATGCTTAGGTTGATCGAAACGAAAAATCCTTTTCAATGACAATGTATATTTACCCACAGTCGTAACAGCGAAATGCTCTTATACCAGTTATAACTAACATCGATTGCGACTATACACTATTGAGAAGAACAAAGGGTGTCACTAGGGTAACAGAAGTTGCTTATTTTTCCGGAGCACTTTAATCAATCCTAGTTTCTGTTGTTCAGATTAGTCACAACCGGTATACGAATGGAATTGTATCAAAATCATGGAAACTTTGCTTCATTCCAACGGCACAACTGAAATAATTAAAATGCTGCAACTTTTGACTGTTTTGTAGAGCACACTCACAAGTTAATTTAGCACAATCAAAATAGCATGCTGCTTGATTTATTGAATGTTGACACATTATTCCCACTCTTCGTCGACCAGCCTTTGCTCTTGCTCCTAAATGCTGCGTGTTTAGTGGAGAAGCAGCAAATACTTACTTTAATGTCTTGTTTGACCGGGCCGAGGATCGCACCCACGACCTTCCGCACTCGAGGCGGCCATGCTTACCATTACAGGCGGTCGCTGTTGAAGTTACCTTCCCATATATGAAGTACATATAAAAAGTTAAAGTAAGTTTGAATATGCTATTTGGTGTCATGATTTAATATTGATATCAACAGAGACAAAAAAGGCGCTATTATTTTTTTTTAGAAATGACTTTTTCTTTAATAATTATATAAAGATGTTGGATTCCCCTCTCCTTGACATTTTCTCATGGGAAAATCACCTAACATTCAGAGCTTGAGTAATAGTAACAGTAGAGTGAGTATATATGGACTGCACATGCAGTAGCAGAAGGGAACTGTATTTCTAGGTGGCATTTCCGGTTTTTTGCTATATTGTTTGACATTTCGTTGTCTATTGGGATTTGTAACGGAAACAGTACCAGGATCAAGAGTGAGAACAAGCGGAAGCAAGCCATGTTTTGTTTTTTTTCAAATTTTTTTCTTACATTTAGTTTTTTGTATGGTATGGAATTATCGCTTGTCTTACATTATTGATTAGAGGGGTATGGTGCATGGTGTATGAACCGGAGCCCTGTCACTATGCTTATCCAACATTGGTATTTACATGTAAACTTGTCTTTTCATACAAGCTAGACTTCTGCTCATTAACAAACTAAAAGTAAACTTGGAAACTATATAAATTGCAAAATCTGATAAAGCGCTGCGTCGACAAATAGTGCGTATACGTATGGGACCACCTTCTGTCCTGACATTGTAGTTCTATGTCTTTATTTTTATGAATTCAACATTCTACAAAGTAGGTTGATAAGTTTTAATGATTTTAATTGATTATTAATGATTATTTATGTATTTTCTGGTTCTGAAGGTGTTTTACAAAATTATCATACATAATGAACCACGTTTACAAAACCAAATATTACGCCTTTTCAGACCTGACGTTTAATATCGAGAAAGTTTCTTTCTCCACGAGAAAGACGATGCATGTGAAAATTTTTCCTATTCCAACTTCAACATCCCGTTTCTGACAAAGACGTGCATTTAGTACATAAATTTGTTAATATATATAAGCGTTTACATTTTACAACTGGTTCAGTTTGCCTGTGAATGCATTGAAATGTTCGTAACGTATATCTTACTGAAAATCCTTTACAGCAAGGATAATAATATAATAGGCAATGCTTAAAACAAAATTTCTCATAAAATTTGGTGAAAAATTTTGTTTTCCCTGATAGTGACCCTTTGATTGCCACTCTCCCGGAAAACATTTGGCATTATATAAAATGAAAAAGGGGGGATATGGATTGAATATTCATGACACAAAAATCTCATATGTACAAGAAAATTCCAAGCAAAGGAAACGCGCTTTGATTGCTGTTTTTCATCTCAAAGTCACGGTGAGGCCTTCAACACGGAGTAAAATTCGCACTTCACTGTTAGTTCAAGACGACCCCTAGCACCGGTTTGAGCGGAATTCTTTGTTAGATGTCGACGACACTACATCTTTGCAATGAAGAACACAAATGCGGGGTAAGGTCAACAAATTACAGATATACATGTGCAAAGAAATCTAA
>JAULBM010291522.1:0-15660 GCA_032357055.1 Geukensia granosissima | reverse complement strand
AGACCAACTGGGAATGGTCAAATAGTAGACGAACTGGGAGTAGACCAACTGGGAGTAGACCAACTGGGAATAAACCGAGGGTATGCCCTATTAGTATCAAATATTGCATCAAATTAATTAATTTGTTAGTATTGTCACATTAAAAGCATTTTCTATGTGTAATGTGACCATTGTAGTACTATTTAACCTAAAAATTATGTTTTTTTTATGGACATTATTCAATGTAAAAAAATAGAAAATAATAGATATTAGCCAATTTTCATATTTTAGATAATTCTTGGGCCAAAAATGAGCCTTAACGACCCTCGATCTTTATATTTAAAATCTGAACATTTTAAAATTTTAAAATGAGGGTCGTAATTTTTATTTAAAATCTGAACATTACGTGGTGGCCATATATTTGCAAAGTCAATCATCACTATGCTTTATAAACTATTTCAATAGAGACTATGTTGCATGTTCATTTCATAATTCTTGTTGTCATCTTGAAAAAAATTCTGAGACATATATACGACTCAAACTATGCACATTTGAAAAATGCCTTTATATATCTCGGATGTCAACTGACATGATATCTGCAGTTTATCGAATGATTTTGTGAATTTACAATCTTTATACAAATTAAGAAAGAAAGTGGAAAATGTCACACAATCATGCTACCAGTTGTTATTAATTCATAAACATATCAGATTCAAATATTTAATTTGGTTAATTGTTGAACTTGTTCTCGTCCTAATTTTGCCACTGTAGGTTTATTACCAACAAAATATTTATCTATCAGATTTCAATATTCGATTTATTGCAGTTGTATTTTTTGTATTTGCGTTATCTCTCTTTAACTTGACTCACTAAGTGTTTTAATTTTATGTGTCACGCTTATCTTAGGCCGTGTTCACACTGAGCTTAACTCGGTATAGTGTTGGTGTACTCGAAACGTAAACAAAATAGTATTCAATCAATAATACAAAATGTAATACGCAAAATAAGTCCTGATATGATGATTTATTTGTATGTCTATTATAGCTGTCCTTAAAGCAGCAATACGTGCTGCAGAGCAGGAAACTTCCACCGTAGTACAACGTGGCGTGATGAAGAAGTGACCATTCACTTGGTTAGTTGACAACTTATAAAATGTAATCAAAATGTCTTTTTCTAGGATTAAAATTTAATGAACTCGCGAAGCATTAAAGTAGTAATCTATTTAACATTTATGAAGCACTTATATCTCTGGGTGTGTGTGCATAACAAAATATGAAAAAAAAAATCATGAGCAGAAAGGATCCGGTGCCAAATTATTTTTCAATCAGAAAGGTGTCCGTCCCCGACTTAAAGGTGCGAAATCGATCAATATTTTACAAATAATCTGACATTTGTTTTGCACATTGAATGAAAGTTGATCAGAATACATTTCTTTATTTATTATTTGATCAGAAAAGCGTACAAAACGTTTTTACTTCTTTGAAAAACAAATATTTCTAGCGTGACAGTAGACGAATTCTGATTATTGTAATTTCGTTTCCTTTCATGTGGGCAAACAGTTTGACTAACTCATACAATTTTCAATGAAATAATACATTTGTTATCTTATAAATTCCGTGGTACCTATGGATTTTTGAAATAAGGTGAGTAAACGTTAAATCGAACGGGTTTTTTACACTCACCTAGCCAAAACTTAACAACTATTCTGGAAGGTTCCGTCCCTTGTTTCGGAAGGATCCGTTCCCTCCGAAAGGTTCCGTTATGGTTATGCACCGTGAAAGGGATCTTTAATGTGCTGAGAGCGTGGTATTCTCCCAACACGGGACACGGCAGTAACGTTTCCGTCCGAAATGGGTTTAGAATTTTTACAAACCAACGGACGATCCATTACTAGCGGTTCTACCCTTGGCGGAAAAACAAAATGAACTATTTCTTTACCCTGGCAGCCATCGGGCTGTCTCGGGTTCGGTCGATTCCGTTTCTCAATCTAGCCTCAAACCAAAGTTTCTGTATTGGAATTTTTTAATTCGCTAACTTGGGGATATTGAAAATTCGCTTATGTTGGACCGCCTCGGTGGTGTAATGGTAAGCGTGCTCGCCTCAAGTGCGGAAGCACGCAACATTTAGGAGTAAGAGCAAAGACTGGTCGGTAAAGAGTTAGAATAATGTGTCTGGGTAAAGGGGCACGTTTTCCTATGGACTTTTGCTATCGTGAGCTACATGTAGCACGTTAAAACTTCGGCTCAGCGTGTTCGTCTAGTACAAAGCAAGGTTCATTCATCATCACTCATTATTAATATGCTCTCGTTCTGAATATGCATGAAATATTTGCCACTGGACGTTAAGCACAATTCAATCAATCAGTCAATTGCTTATGTGGAGATATTGAAGGTATCGAATCTGTAGATCTTCATTCAATAAGGTCAACTTTCCGTCAAGACGTGTTTCGCGTAGTCCTGACTATTTTAATTATTTATTATTTGTTTCAAAACTTGCTTGTGATGTTGGCAGTTGCATTTTCTGTTCGTTCCGTGATTCATAGATGTATAACCCATGTTATATGTCTATTCGTGATTCAATGACCTTTTCTCTTACAAACAGTAAGTTCAACCCAATTACTGAACTTTTATCAACCTGTATAATGTAAAAAAATAATATAGTAAATAAATAATATTTACAATGAACTAATCGATCACTGACTAATTGTTTGATGAGCTGCCAGGGATTACGTAATTATAAGGTGGTGTAAGGCATTGATCTTATATAATGCGCAATATATATTCAAACCAATGACATGGATTTCTTATGAAAATGTAATAAATGCCATCAAGGAGTATCAAATTAAAGATTTATAGCTGCATCATGTAAAATTATGTATATAATTCATATGTTGCTGACGTAAAAAAGGCAACAGTAAAGTTAATCATTGAACAATAAGTAATTTATATCTCACAATAAAAATTATTTATTAAAAATGAAAAGATATGGGGTAAATGTCAGAGAGACTTTTTGAAAAACAGAATAGAGGTCTCCACAATGACTTCAACAAGTGTGGAATGCCACTGCTGTGAAAAGCTCAATATCGCTTCAAATAAAAAAAAAATTTATGTGTAAAATAACACTGTTCGTGAATATTACCAAATGTGCACATGTAATAAATCATTAAACACAAAGACAAACCTATGACCGCTATTCCTAACTTGGGACAGGCACATCAGACATGTGGTGAGATTAAACTTGTTTAATGGGTAACCAACCCTTCCCCAACGAGTCAACGAGTGATCAAACCACAAAAACAAAAAAAAAAAAAAAAAAAAAAAAAAAAAAAAAAAAAAAAAAAACAGTAACCGACGAATTATAAAAAATATACAGTAAGTCCAAATCAGACTAGAGGGTAACTTAATTACAATAAGTATACTAAACAAAAATACATTCAAAAAAGGAGATAATTCCCTAATTGAAAGCTCACAGTTACTGAAAACAACCTCAGGGTGAGATTCTTGGTGATAAAACATCGAGAATTTCAACACGAGATGTCATCAAACACACTATGTCTGACGATTTTATACTTTGCTGTCAATAAACGTGAAAGAAGATAAGATGGATTTAATGCCAAATTTATGAATACTTGTGCGATCGGTTTATTAAACTTTGTACCAATTAAAACCAGTTTAATGTCTTGACTTCAACGTCGAACGTGTATCCCTTGTGGATAAGTTTGTTTATCGCAATGGTGAGATTCACGGATCACTTTTAAATTTATATACTTTATATTTTATGTTACATAAAATTTAAGATATGATATTCATTGTATTAAAATTCTACACTTGCAGCTGGAATGTTTTGTTGAATCTTTGATAAGTCATGAAATTTTGTAAAAGTCTTGAGAAGTTTGCGATATCTGTATGGCTGCTTCAAAAGTTTACCAATATAAGACATGTAAGATGAATGCTGCGATTATTAAAGTAAGAAACTTTGGTGCAAACACAGGCAAACCGAACTAGTTGTGACATGCTAACCTTATACGAAGGACCTAAAGACACGCCCCCGTGAAAAAGTATAAATATTACCACAGGAAAAGAAAAATCGTCCCTTTTATAATAAATTTTAAAGCATAAACAGCCCTGATCAATTCTTAAATCCAAATCTTAAAAGGGAGTACGACAATTACCAATATTAGATTTATTTCAGGTAAGTTTAGGATAATTTCCTTTTGCAAATTTTTGAAACTCTGGATTATTTAAGCTAAAACAGAAAACATTTAAAAGTATCATTAAACTTGTCTACTAAATCCTGTTTGGAAATTTCGTCACGGACTGTGATAAATAACAATATAAAAATAAATCTGTAGTAAGAGGAGCGCAGTTTGTGCCCATTTGCCAACTATCTGTCGATAGACCAAGTTGCCAAATCGTACATAAATATTATCAGGAAGAGATTTGACTGATGCAGTCATGTTGTGTGATGTCAAAAAAGTTTATTTGTTTTTAGATTTATCGCTGAAAAGGAATTATATTAATTGCAGCATATGTAAGAATAAACAGACTTGAATGAGCCATAGATTAGTAATGAAAACTTTTCCGTAATAAGCTTGTGTGGTAAAGTGGTATAAAGAGGAGAATTATTCAATGTCTTTTGTAGACGTATATGCACGACAAGGAATAGTCCTTTGTGCGCCAAATTTTTAAAAAAAGAATATCAGACAGACGAAAACCTATTCCTTAATATATAGATTTTAATCAAATCGTTTAAATCAACCAACTGATCAACCCCTTATCAGACACGCTATGGGCAAAAACACCGGAAGTCACCACATTTGTAAAAAAATCCGAAACTGTCTAAATCTACAATGCATGCCAAAAGGAACAAAACTTAGTTCAGTTACTCAAAACCTTATTTTGTAATTTCAAAGCTATATCCTATACTCTGTCTCAGGCTTTTGTGGAGTGTGATTTTCGAGCTCTGTGAATATATATATGCGTTTACGCCTTTGTATTTATTTTTAATCAAAGGAAAGAATTATTCCACAGTTAAAGGTTTATGTTTTACGCATTGCAATTACATTTCACATACTATCATAGGAATTCCTCTACGGGGATGAAACGTTGAGGGTTGGCTGGAGCAGTTAGGTTTGACCTTGATAAAGTGATTGAAAAAACTGCGTAAAGAATAAAACTCGGCGCAGCTTAAAATACATCGTAATAACTAAAAAGTATTATTGCAACTTGCTTGGACTTTTTTCAGTCTACAATTGAACACTATTTTATCAGAATACGACAGATAGTTTTCTTTTATTACCTTTCTACCCGCTCCAACACACCCAGACATATAGCATCGAAACATTTACTTTTATAATTCATCGACGTATTCTCAACGCGCTTGACAGCAGAAAAATGGTAGGAAAAAATGTTGCAAAAACGCAAGATTCAAAGTTGTTTGCATGCCGATAAGGCCAAAGTTGTGTTTTTCTTCGTTTTGCATCAGCTTGCTGGTAGGGTTTTTGAGGGTTTTTTTGCAAAAACACACACATCTCATTAACCAACCAAGACAAATCTTTTGTTTATTCTGCCGATGAATTTCTTTTCATTTGTCATAAACTATATGTTAATCAGAAAAATTGTAAATAAAATAAAGTCTAATCATCATAAACATCTTGTGAGTTGATCAATTGCTGATATTGATAACTTTAGAAATACTTCTGTTTTAGTCATAGAACCCTATCAATTGTTCGGCTTGACATTAGTTGCTTAAGTTCCAAAAGCTTTGACGATAACAACTTTCTACCTAACTTAGCGTTTTCAATCTTAAACAATCGGTATGAAATAATTTTTTAAGTTTTTCACTATCAAGAAGGTTAATATATCTAAATTAAAGCTGGCGAAATTGAGATTTGATTGAACTGAAGTTGGAATATCAAAACTTTTTGACCGTTACTTTTACTTCATTAAGAATTGGTTGATTGATTGTTGATTTTTGGTTGCATAACGTCCAGTGGTAAATATTTCATGCATATTCAGGACGAAAACAAGTTAAAAAATTATCAACAATAACGAAAGAGGGGAGAGGTTGAGGGACACAACAGGCCAAAGGCTTTTGACTGCCACTGGAAAATAGGAGGGTTGGGTAGCGACGAAAATTTAGCCTTTTATAGCGGCATTAGCCTTCTTTTTCGAAATCTACAAAGGGATCTTTTACATGCATGGAGTGTGGCATTCTCCACACACGTCACCTAATATTGTCCACGACCAGGCTTTCCATTTTATAACCTTGCTGCCCCCAAGAGGGCTCCACCTATCCACCACCTTTGGATCGCGCTGGGTCAGCTTCGTGTGTCAATTGCTGGAGACCAGTCGGTGCCAAGCCTTTAATTGGAAACTGTCAGTCTTTACGACCTTCTTTGTAGAAGGAATTTGAGGATATCAAAAAGGCTGACAGAATCAGACTATTTTTTCATATTTTTAGTAGTTCTAAAATACAAAAAAAAACTAATAATGTTAAATAAATATGAAGCTAATTATTGATTAACCCTTGGCAGCATAATTAATTTTTACTAGTAAAGGTTTGGATGTATTAGATAGCTCAGTAAATTTATACAATCATGTTTATATTGTATTTTTGTATTTTTCAGGACAAAACGTCGATGTCTGGTATCAATAATGTGCATGTGGTTATTAACATTGATAACGTTTGTCCCAGTGTTTTTTATCAATAAGGAAATTCGAGTACAAGAACCAGTTGCATATTGCTTAGAACAGTTATCCAAAACAGATAGAAAAATATATGCTGTTGCTATGCTGGTGTTGTTTTACGTTATTCCACAGTGTATTCTTGGTTTTTGTTACATGCAGATAGCTCGACAAATGAAAGCTACAATATCTAAGTCTCGCTTGACACCAGTGACTCTAGTTTCAATGAAACGAAGAGGAAGGCTTGTAAGACTTGTTGCTATTGTTGCGCTAGCATTCGCCATTTCATGGCTTCCACTTCATATGGCGGCTGTGTCGGTCAGTTTTGATAACTCTAATTCAGCCTTTATTTATCATCTCCAGAATGTGGCTCCCTGTTTTTCGTATGCAAATTCTGTTGTAAATCCTATTATTTATTCATTTATGAGTAAAACATTTAGAACATTTTTCAAGGCCACATTTAAATGTAAAGCCATAAATATTACGTCATCACTTTTGGTTGATGACGCAGTTGTGAGTACGCATGACAGACGGCATGGCTGTATAGAACTGAGATCTGTTCGTAATAGGGCAACACAAACATTAGGACAAGGTAAACCTTGGATCAAGGAAAAGACATTGGCAAAGCAAAAAGAGCTTGTGCAATCGTCAGAAGAAACAGTAATTGTTCCACTTGTGAATCGAACACCGCGCTCGTGAACGCCATCAAAGTCCGAATTTATGGCATTTATTCTATGTTATTTCATTCCCCAAAAACTGAAGATGTATTGGATAATTGTATAGCAACGTTATATTGTACCTAAGCGTGCAATATTCCACGATATTGCAGTAAGTGCAACATTGCTCTCAAAAAGTGACGTCATTGTTGAAAACTGATGTTTTCAGCATTTATACGGTATTGCCGTACAACAGACGTGTTATTGCATAAATATTCATGAATATTAACCCTCGTATAATATTATAATATTCTAACCGGAAAAATATTTACCAATATTCGCTCAAAATCCCTTAATTATAATGTTTCAAATTCTTACATGTTTATCGATTTTAATTATGGTCTTCATGATATCTGTATTTTTTTTTCGTTTATTAAATGAGACTGTTATTTGGATTTGTAAAGGTAAACTTAAAGGTATGTTTTGCTTTACGAAATTGTTGTGTGACTAATAAAATTATGAAATATGAAAACCTTTTATTTGGGGATATGTTACACATACAATGTTTATAAATATCAAGTTACATGTAGGTCGCAAGATCTAACTTCCCGTCTCTACCCATTACTCTCTTTTTCCAAACTGTTGTCTTGTGTCCCATTCCACCTCGTTTTCGATATGAACCTGTTCTTATCCTGAATATGTATGTAATATTTGCCTATGGACGTTTAGCAACCAACAATCAGTCAATCTTTTTGAAAGCTGCACGATGTGTTCTAAGTTCTGATGGTAATATAGTACAATACAGTACAGTTATGGTTTAATACAAAATCAAGTTAACATCAAATTTAAAGGGGGAATTGAATCAACGACATCAACAAAGCCAAACTAAACACATACATAAACCCATAGGAAGCAAACTATACTCTATGTCAGGCCTTTGTGGAGTGTGATTTTCCAGCTTTATAAAATTATTTGTGCGTTTCAGCTTTTGTATTTATTTTTAATCAAAAGAAAGAATTACCCCACAGTTAACGGTTATTGGTTTAAGCTGTGGAATAACATTTTAAATACTATTATCTGCCCCTGAATTTCTTTATGGAGATTTAACATTGAGGGTCGGCCATCTTCGTTTTAGGCGGGAGCCCTTAAGTTTGACATAGATAAGGTAATTTTCAAAAATGCGCGCTTTTTTTGGACCTTCTCATGCGATTCATATAAGAATAATCAATCTTAAATTTCCATTCAGGTGCGCCTCAAACGATTTTTACAAGTTATCGTATTCTAGTTTAATTACTTTATTAATACGCAGCGTTGACAATGTGTACTCCCAGTCTCGTGCTGGCGCGTGCAAAGAGCCACTTCCAGCAAACAAATGGCTGACATAACAATGTAAAATCCCCGTAGAGAATTTAAATCTCGGCACTGCTTAAAATGCATCGTGATTGCTAAAAGTTAACATTGCAACTTACTTGCACTTTTTTCAATCTACAAAATAAACGCTATTTTATATGAATGCGACAGACAATTTTCTTTCATAACGTTTCTACCCGTTCCAACAAACTCTGACATAGAATATAGGTAGAAGCATTATTATTTTTCTTATCCACGTTTTTTGTTGGTGACGATTTAGAGCGTTTCACAAGGAGTGGTATTCCACCCTTTTTGAGGACCTTGTGGAAACCTCTAGATTTGTAAATTCACTCGGATTTTTTACGGTTGGAGTGTAGTCTATCTGATATTTACCCAATATATTTTCAGTCAGTATTTCTGAACGACCTGAAGTCACCCCCCAGTTTTTCAGTTGAGTTTGCATTGTTCATATAAATATGTTCGCTTTTAGTTTTCATGTATAGTCTGTATCGACTTTCGTCTTGTTCTGGTTTCGAGATTTATCGTGTTTATCAACTCGTCTATTTTTGTTTGACCTTTCGGTTTTCAATAATCGAAACTTGTATACATAGTTGCACTAGGGACAATTGCTCCGGAAGATTTGCTGATTAAGTATAAATGTTTACTGGGAAATTAGATTAACCTCTCCCGTCGAGATGATTTGTTCTTTACCTACCCTCTCTGTCCATGTCCAGGGCTAGGTGAAAGCATTAAAGAGCCTCGATAGTGAAAATGCCTCTTATATACTTATAATAACCAAACATTTAATTATTCAGTAGAATAGTTTTATCTCCAACTGAGCGACAATGATTTTTTTGTTCTAGATTATTCCTAAGCACGTTTCATTATACTTAGATCCAGTAAGAAAGGATGAGTTAATAGAATTGATTTTGAACGATTCAACTTTTTTATGAATTACAGATATTGAAAATTCGAACATAACTTTCGTTTTAACATCACTAAAGAGCAGTATTATATATCTCAATTATCGGTCAAATGTAGAAATCCAACAATTATAAACTCATAAAAATACACTGTGGGTCAAATTTACAATTTTAATCATTATCATGTAACTACTTAGTGTACCTTTTATTTTGGAAACTGAAATATTAGTAAAAGCAAACACCTATAGCAATCAATTTTAAACAAATGTGATGTCATTTATGAAACTCAAAGTTTATAAAAAGCAGGATGGATATTGTTTTGATAACAAAAAGTCATTTTTGCGTTGTAACGTCAGATTTTCTGGGAAAATCTATCATTTGACGTATGTTTTCTACCTAATACATGGATTTTCCCCCAAAAAGCTATGTCACAAAACCCTATCCTTATAATACATTGCGTCACCAAGCGAAAGTCATCCATTGTATCTATGATCACAAGTCGTGGTTTAATATATTTGATTGTGTGCATATATTTCTTAAAGTAATGGTTTTAATGGTAAGTATCTCTATAACGCCAATTTTAGTTTGAATTTAAAGAACATATGAAACATAAAAGTGAATGCAAATTATAACCGAATATCAAAAGTCATTCAATAACAGTTTAAAATATAAATTTGCTTTAATATTAATCAAGATCGAACATTGTACTCCCATATGTACCGAATGTATTTAATTAAATATTGAAAGGTTTGCGCAAAAAATGATTAAAGTTTTATACTTTCCACTATTTATTTGCAAATACGATATTTCCGAGTTTGTCATTATTCAATTTCAAAGGCTGCTTACCTTTTCGGATCACCTGAGTTCAGCCTAGATTTCTGGCAAGGTCCTTATTATAGATATACATGTTCATCTATATGGTCGTCCGTTATTTTTTTTCGTCTTGTCTCTGATTTGTCGTGTATATCGACTTGGATTGCATTACGGTTTAATCTGTACTGTCGCTTCCTTTTCTGTACAGTGTCAACTGGTAAGCAGTACACTGTCAAATGGTACGTACAGTGCTCTTTTATAATGTATGTGGACAAAGTCATCCCTAATTACACAATTATACTTGATCTTTTATTGTCATAGTTTATGGTATAGTATGTTAGATGATAACAGTTAACCATTCATTTCACAACCATTGTACAAACACCATTATATATATGTATAAAGTTTGTGTTTCCTCGATCTTCTCTTCATAAGGAATAATTGATGTTATTTATCAAGTTGACAATACATTGTGGTTTGAGTGTTACTTTGCATATAGAACAATGGTATGTGGAAATAAGCTACTCTCCGTTAACTAAAGATGATGTATAATTAATAGTATTTCTTTTTCCTTTGCTGTGTTCTATTATTAACTAGTCTCCGCTGCTTTCACAATAACAATTCTGATATTAAGTAATATCGTAGAACGGATGTTTAGATGAATGCTCTGTTCGTTGTGTTGTAAATATTAATAAATATTCTTGGTCTTTATAACGTACGATAACAATACTGGTATTTATGTGTAACTAACAATATATTACATTTATATGAAATTGTATTATGAATCTTAAAAATATCTCAGCTTTAAGTCGTGGTTTCCTCATTTGTGCAATGAATGCAACAACCCATACTCCTATTTCTCGTTCTGTATGCTTTGATTTTGGCAAAATATTTATTTTTAATTCAAAACCTATTTTAGTTTTAATTGTAAGCATCTTCTTGAAGTAAAATGCAATGATTTTCTAATTTATAGACTACTAGCTCAGAACAGACTAAGAACAAAACAGCGTATAATTGCTATGGCATGCGGAAGTTCCTAATCCAGCCAATCCCAGTTCTTTGAAAAAACAACTAAACTTAAAGAATCTTCCCACTTCAGAACCAATCATTTATGATGATCCTTCAGTTACAAATGTAACGCATGAAGAGAACATTAGCAATAGCTACAAGCAGCTCGAGATCACAGATGACTTAACAATTGAAAAATAAAGTATGTCATTTTGTACTTTTAACTATTTCAACTAATCCTAACAATAGGTTTTCAACTTTTGCATTACTCCTTAATGTAAAATGCAGTGAAAAAAAACGCCACAAAAACATGTTTTCATGGTTATATATTTATATTCAGTGTTATCAAGAAATATTTTCTTACTCCAGTTTCCAAGTTTAATCTTACAAAATATTAAACTTTTTTATTCAATTAAGTAACAGTCGGTATATCCTTTATAGACCGGGCAGCCGGTTTTTATCTTTTCGACGCCTTCCGGTATTTTCAATGCTTTAGAAATTTGAAAATCAGCAACTGAGCAAGTGAATATGCCTATGGACTTTGCCTTCCAAAATGTCGTATTTGGCAAATTTTGCGGTTCAGAGTTTTTAGAATAGAAAGATTTCACGTTCTTCAAAAAATATCATATACTTAAACAAATCAAATTAAAATTCCAAACACTTATTGGTTTGCTTCCATGATTCCAAAATGTTTTCTCAAAAACTTTATTGAAAATTATTGTCAATATATGGCAATTTGAATGTTTCAAACTGAAGGTACTGAAAATTTTACATTTTAAGACAAATAGAATTATAAATAAACATCAAGTAAAATTTTTGAATGTCCGATTTTAAGTAAAGGTTAAAGGATGAAGGTAGGTTTTTGTTTCAGTTAAACAGCTGAGAAATAGAAGGTACATGTCTAAATAAGAGAGGGATGTAGTCCCGAGGTTTTTTAGACGTTACCTTTTGTTTCGAAGTTGTTTAATGAAATTAAAACCGTACTGAATCCTTTAACCAACATACAAACCGACAAATAACAGAAAATATTCATATTTTGTTGTAATGGGTTACCTTACTACATCTGGACGAGTCCAAATCACACAATTCATAACAAACCCACGTGTTTAAACAACACGAGCAGGTAAACTTCATTTCAATGATGAAAGTGCTTTTATAAAGAACGATAGAAAAAATCTCGTGAAAACTTTTGTTCATGTCTGAAGTTTGTGATATTGGATTATTATGTTTCGACAAAAATCTGGCAGGTAAGTGTGTTTTAATCATGATTATATATTAGGAAGCGTAAATAATCCGTTTTAACCATACTGCACCTTCTACATTTGTGAAATTTAAAACTGCAAATGCATTTTTTGGTCCCGCTACGGCTTTATCATTACTGTAGGTTTAATATTAAAATGTGTCCTTTTTATCTGTCGACTACATATACATGCATTGACGTTTATTAATTTTCCTTTGGTGGCCACGTTTAAATTGCAGGGACTCACTCATTAAAGCGACAGTAAGTTTAAAGGCAGAATTATTACCCGCCAAAGGTAATAATTAACCGATAAATGTGAATTATTAACCCGAGAGGAGTATTTAATTCGGAGTAGATTTTATTTCAACAAAAGATTCTATTGAAGAATAGAATTGACCGCTAGGAGTTGAGAAAATAAAATACCTGGCATAACAAAAGAAATTTTACGTATCGGTTTGTAATAATAATTCAAGTCATGTGATGTAATGCAATTTAAAAAAATGAATTTACAATAGGTCACAAATTACCAACATCTTGTTTTTGTTTTTTAGGGCGGGAAAGGGGTGGTTTAAATATATCTTTAAACAATATTTCAGTCATGTTGCTGCTGTCCCTGTCCACAATATGTCTGATTCTCTATTTATTCAACAACACAAGGTAGCTTTATTAAACTTGGCAGTTTGGTGTATGGAGGATTTGCACATCATGTGTACTTCAGATTCAGATGACCTGGGCTTCAGTGTCAATCAGGATCCTCAGTTCTTAACTGAAAATTATTTCTAGGTTTTTGTTTTCTCAAGATGCTAAATGATGCTGAAATCAAAATGGTTGTATTGTTGAATGGATTATTTCAGATGCAAGTATAATGACCTTGATCTGAAGGTCAGTCAGGGGTAACAGTTTTCTGGTAGACTATCAAACTGTTATCTTTGGTAAAGGACAAGGGTCGTTAATGCCCATTTTTGGCCCAAGAATTTGCCAAAACATGAAAATTGGCTAATATCAATTATTCTATATTTTTTGTTTTGAACAATTTCTATAAAAAGGAAATCTAACAGAATTTTTAGTAAATTAGTTCTACAATGGTCACATGACACATAGAAAATGCTTTAAATGTGAAAATTCAAAGAAATTTATTAATTTGATGCAATATTTGATACTATTTTGTCGATTTCAATATAGATCACACAAAAACATCACGACCAAACTTTGCACAATTAAAGATCTATCAAGTACATATGTTTGGTTAAAATATCTTCATGATGTTTTTGTACGATCATATCTATTTTGAACAAAACACCTCCAAAAATTTAGTATTTTTACCGAAAATGTTATATTCTTGTCAAAATAGTCAAATATACCCTTTCATTTTGTCGAAATGACCAAAAATATACAAGAAAAAGTAATGAATTATTAAAAGACGATAATTAAACAGCATTTTCACAACAACTTATTATTGTGTTGTCACAAAATCTAAAATTTGGGCCAAATATGGGGCTTAACGTACCTACCCCTTACCTGGAAGATCTCAGAAATGTTATCTTTTAATATACATTGTATAAGGTAAATGTTCTGGAAGAACCTCAGAACTGTTATCTTTTGAAAAAGTATTTGGCAAACATACACCAACTGATTCATATGATCATTTGCAATCATGAGAAGACTAAAATTATGGCAATTCAGTAATTTACTGGAAGTCTATCAGAATTACTACCTATTGGAAAAGCACCTGGCAAACATACACATATGGAATCAGAAGATTAATTACAATAACATGGAGTCCTAAAAAAAAGATATGGAAATTCCAACTTTTGTAAATTTTTTGAAATCTCTCATTCCTGTTACCTTTTGGAAAACAACTTTGAATCAGAAGATAAATTGAGATTGTAGGGATTTTTAACATTGTTGGAAGATTTTCAGACCAGTTTTCTTTTGAAAAAAATACTTTGCAACCTTTAACCAACAGAATTAGATGAATAATTGTAATCATGAATAATCTTCAGATTTACTAATAACATTATGGGAGTTCCAGTTTTGGTCCTTGAAGTCAGTGAAACCTTTTATCATTTGTAAAAGTCTTATCAAATCAGACTGGGAAGATAAGTTGCAGTGTTAATATTAAAAAATATAGCTGTTCCATCTTTTGTAAATTTATAGAACACTCTCAGGTCAAATGTCTTTTGGAAAAGCAATTGCAACCCCATATCTATGTCATTCATAAATTTTTTTTCATATTCAGATTTTGCTTTAAGTAAAAATGTTTAATATTAAAAAAATCTGAAGTAAAGGCAAACTTAGTAGGCAGTGGGTATTGCCTCATGATTAAGATTTGATGGTTTACATGAAGCTGCGTGCACAGATTGTAATCACATGTCAACATATTTTCTGTGTATACTGATTTTATTTTTTACACTTGTAAGGTTACATGCAGCGATATGGACCAACCATTTCATGTTTGTTGAAGACAAATGTTTTTTTGTACATATTGATTTTATTTAGACTTGTGGGGTTACATGACAGTGTTTGCTCAGACCATTCCCTGGATTCAGATGAAGTCATATGTAGACATGTTTCTTGAACATATTGATTTTATTTTTTTAGACTTGTACAGTTACACGACACTGTGTGCACATGCAGACCGTTCCCTGCCAGATGAAGTCGTGTAGACATATTTTCTGTACATATTGATTTTATTTTTAGACTTGTAGAGTTACATGACATTGTGTGCACAGACCGTTCCCTGCCTGATGAAGCCCTGTTTGGACGTGTTGGTTACTTGTTCTCATTATTTTTTGTTCATCATCATTTAGGAGAACAATCTGTAAACCCAGCAATTATTAACAAGGTAAATTTAGATACTAGTAAGTAATAAATTGTAATACATAGACTTAAAAAACATTGTCCTTTTTAAATATGGACAGTGTTTTGGTTCTAATTAAATATGGGAAGTGTTTTGGTTTTATTTACATATTAGTCCGTGGGCTAGGATAGCCTCCCTTGCCGGG
>JAULBM010291511.1:0-15660 GCA_032357055.1 Geukensia granosissima | reverse complement strand
CATTTTACTGTGTCCAGCACTTTACTGTGTCCAGCTCTATACTATGTCCAACACATTACTGTGTCCAACACTTTACTCTATCCAGCACATTATTGTGTCCATCAAAATACTGTATCCACACTTACCCAAAGAGTCTTTTGTTCACCTTTCACATTTCAACATGCGGCGGTCGTATCATGCTGCGCTTGCGAAGCACCTCTGTTGAACCATTTTTTGATGCTTTTCTTTCAGATATTTAACCTGGAAAATGGTGAATATTTATACACCATAAATGCAACAGACCCTAAACAGGGAAACTGGATGAGATATGTGAACTGTGCTAGATATCTGGAGGAACAAAACTTAGTCTCTGTACAAAAGGATATGGAAATGTTTTATAAGGCCATCAAGGTATGTAAGTTAGGGTCAAATCCTATAATCTCGGGAGTTAATTGATGAGATAATTTAAATTATTGTTAGAACTACTAAATTGGATGATTTGAAACATAGTTTAAACATCTAAAACTTGAAACATTGTTGGAGTAAATCAATGAAATAATTTGAAATATTGTTGGTAATGAATTAGAGAATTCGAAAGGGGACAGATTTAATAATTGAAACAGCTAAAATAAAGTTTAGGGTACACTGTTTTCTTATCCTATCAACATTTTAATTTTGCACAGTTTATGTTCTATATAAAGTAAAATTCTTTGTTAAAATAGGACATAGAACCAGGAGAAGAACTATTGACTTGGTACCAGCCTTTCAAGAAACGGAGAAAAAAGAAAATGCGATCTCCTTTAAAGACACCAGTCAAAACAGGTAAATAAGACTGGAGTTTGTTTATACTTACACAGCTTACTTGACAACATAGGCCCTTGTTTTTTAATAAATTGTCAATTCAGCCTTCAGTTGTGCATTTTAAACTTAACCTGTAACATTATAATCAGCCCTCAGTAAGGAGATTAACTAAGTTTTGGGAAAAAGAATAACTAAAGACTATTTCTAAAGACAAGATAATCACATTCACATTCTGAAGTGGAACAAATATTGTGCATCAGTTTACTATTCTGTTTGAATATTCCAATACATTCAGATTGCCTTCATGTTGTAACAGATAGAATGCTAGCCTCGGAAGGTTGTGGGCCAGGTCAAACCAAACTTTGAAATTGGTATTTGGTGCTTTTCTGCTAAGCATGCAGCATAAAAGAGAAAGAGCAAAGACTGTCAGCCTAGAGTCAGAATATGTCTGGGTAAAGTGGCATGTCTTTCTGAGATTGTTGCTATCGTGAGCTAAATTCCAGCTCAGCTTGTCGGTCTAACACAATGGGGGTTCATTCTTCATCACTCATTAATATGCAGCGACCCTGAATATGCCACTGGATACTGTTGTTCTTTATGTTTTATATGTTCATCCCTATTGGCAACACATTGAGCTAGCTTTTGCGAGCATTCTAAGTCTTGGGGCTTATTGAGTTTAGTGCACCAGTGGGGTTTTGTAGTTTTTTTGTTTCATGTTTTGTCACTGATCCCAAAGGTTAAAGGGGGAGGGTTGAGCGCTCACAAACCAGTTTAACCCTGCCACATACTAATGTGCCTATCCCAAGCCAGGAACCTGTAGCCCAGTGGTTGTCGTTGTTTAGTTAGTCATTTATTGTTATATGTTCACCATTTTTGCTTTAGATTAGGTCTATATTGTCGTGTTTTATGTATAGTTTCACAATTTGTATTTTGGGGCCTTTTACAGCGTCTGTTATGGTATGGTCTCTGGTTCATTGTTGAAGGCCATAATGGGACCTGTAGAAGATTAAATTTTACTGTAACTTGGTGGATGGCTGTCTTATGGACAATCATGCCACATCTTCTTTTTTATACAATCAATAAAAAAAACTAATGCCCTTCTATTTCAAGGAATAAATAGCATGAATATGAGTTGTTTATATCTGATAACCTTAAATGATGTAACATTTTGTACAAATTTAAAGATTAAAGTAAATTAGATGCAAGTGCTGTCCACAAACAATGCAAAGTAAACCTCACTGTCCAAGCCTATGTCATGCAGTGCATTCTTCCATTCCATTACAAAAATAACTTTTAAATTATTCAATGTAATTTCAATTGCTCTCTTATGTCATTAAATATTTGTTGAGTTAGGAATTTTAAAAAAAGACATTTGTCAAAGGATTTGACCCTTTGGCCCTTTACTGAATGGTTTACACATATCTGCATGATATAACCTATATAAATATAAAAAAAACCTGAAATCAATAATGTAAAATTATTTCAAGTTTAACCTCTTTGAGTCCTTTTTTTAAAACCATGGACCAAAACAAAATTCTGAAAGCTTATAACTCATGTACAGACTATAGGCAACTGTTCTATAAAAAATTAAAAGCGTAAATTCAAATCTTGCTTTTGAATAAGAGTTTGAACCCATTTTGGCCTCTTTTTTTAAATCCATATTCTGAAAGCTAATTGCCTATCTACATATTACTCAGTATAGGTAACTATTCTATAATGAAAAAAAAAAAACTATAAAAGTATAGGAGGAGTTTAATTCACATGCCTAAAATAAGAATTGTACCCTTTTGGGCCGTTTTTGGATCCATGGACCCAAATCAAAATTCTGAAAGCATATTGCCAAACTAGACTAAAGGCAACTATGGTACAAACAAATTATACCATCCTCAAATCACATGCCTGAAATTATAAATTGACCATTTTGGGCCCATTGTTCCAAAATCTAAGTTTTGAAATCTTATTGAGTATCTACATGCTATATGCAAATATTCTATAACAAAACTAAAACCCCCAAAAATGAGTTCATGTCACATCTGTGTCTGAAATAGTATTTGTCCCTTTTAAGCCTTTTGTTTGGACCCTCGGGACAAAATAAAAATTCTGAAAGCTTAATGCAGTCAACCAATATCAAAATTAAAACTGTATAACATCCAGAATGTGTTAAATGTCTGAGATAAGAATTCAACCAATTTGGACCCTTTGTTTTCTAATAAAAATTGTCTGGACCATGTGGAATGTGCATTAGACCAAATAACAAATCAATGAAATAAACATGCACCAAAACTTTCTGCACAAAAGCCTGATTTTTCTCAGAGCTGTGTGGGTAAGTAGCTACATATATTTTTTTCTGTAATCAAGATAACAATATGACAAACCTCAATTCATTTGCCAAATTACACATTATCTCATTTACACATTATCTCAATGTTCCAAAACTTTTAAGTGGTAAAGGATACTTTTGAATGAATTTTCTAAGGCTTTGTCATTTAATTTCAGTTAGTCATTCTGAGATTGTTGAAGAAGAACCCCAAACAGAAGAAACATCTCAAACATTTGATGGTGGTGTTATACTTGGAAAGAGGCAGCGAGTTAAGAAAAAGATGTATGATGACATCATTTTAATATCTGATCTGATTCCTAAAAGGAGACGTAGGTCAAAAGCAGAAATTATGGCAGAGAAAGAAGCTGCAGGGAATAATGAGACAAACCAAGTTGATTCAATTGAAGGAGCACCTAAAAAGCGAAAATACAGAAAAAAAAGTAGTTTAGAAGGAACAAATGCAATGGAGTTATCAACGTCAGCCTCAACTGGAACTCCTGAAACAAATGTACAAAAAGTTAAAGGAAAGAAAAAATCGACCGAGCTCATCGTCTTGGAAAAAAGTGCTTCATTAGACAGCTTTGACATGGAGTCTTCTGGATCTTCTGAGCGCATTAGGCAAGAAAGATGTGACGCCTTGGTATCAAAACCCAAAACAACAGAGGAAAAAAGGCAAATTGCTGAAATTGAGGCTGCATGGAAGTATCCTTACCCTTGTCAGGAGTATGTATTTGAACATTTGGCTCGATATGCAGTTTTGAAAAATGGGAGGCGATTTTACAAATGTGACATATGTTCTGGTATATATAGACATACATTTAGTTTAAAACGTCACTATTTACGAAATCATATCAATTGTCGTTATTTGAGTAAGGCAGACATTGCTAATTGTTTGGTTATACCTGCTCAGCAGTGGTTAGACGTTTTACATGCTAACGAAGAATCCTTGATAAAGAGTTGTGAAGAAAAACTTGAAAGTAGGTCACCTCTCGATGAAACTTATGAAAATGAGCGTGTAGTTACTGCACCAGGACTTTTCCGATGTTGTATATGTAACAAATTGTTTGATCATGTGCAGAATCTGATAGACCATACACAAGACCATCCCGCTACTCCTCATCAGAAATTTTTTGGTTGCGATCAGTGTAAAATGAGGTTCACATTCCACCAGAATTTGCTGCGTCACAAACTAGTACATGAAGATAGTCGCCAGAAGACGAAGAAGAAAAAGGATAAGAATCCTCCAGCTGTGATGGGGCATTTTAATCAAGATGATATCCATGGCAAACCATATAAATGTCGACTTTGTCCTATGAAGTTTAGATACCAGTCAAATCTGGAAAAACACTATCAAATTCATACATGTAAGTAATTTTTGCTGTTTATGACTGATTTCTTTTTATGCCCTCACCTGTACTTCTGTTGAAGATTTCCCGGCTTGTGTTATTTGGGTTGATTTGATATTTTCTGAAGCATAAACAGGGTGGCTTTTACCATGTCTCTTCCTTTCAAGTCTTCAAGTCTGCCATATGTCTACTTCCTTTTTGAAAGGATGGGGCAACTGTATCTCACAGGCTCATTTTGGCTATGATTTACTATTCATGTAATGAAATTGATTTTATGTTTCAGGCAAAATCCATTATTATCTTGTTAGTTCTCAGTTCTTTGTATTTCACAGTTTAAGAATCTTTTGAGAAAAAAAAGCTTAAATATCAAAGAATTTTGAGAAAATAAGCACAGATTTACAGCCTGCAAGTGGCACTGTAGTAAAAATATCTTTATGAGTTGGATAGAGAACAGCTAACTCATATTAAAATTTTCTGCATTTTTAACCAAACAATAATGATTTTTTTAGCTCAACTTGCAAAAGGCCATATAAGCTTTTCTCATCACTTAGTGGCTGTCATTTACTTTTACAATATCATCATCTCTTCTGAAACATCTTAGCCAAATCAAACCAAACAGTAACATCTATGGAAGGTCCTTTACCATGTTTATGAAGTTTGCTCATTTTAATTAATGACCAACATGGATATCAATGATTCCTGTTTCTGTTTCTGATTGGCTGAAACATCAAAAAATCTGCTACTCTGAAACCACTTCACCACAGAGAAAAATATTTTAATGGAAGCATCTATGCAGTATATCTCAAGATTGTTCATTATGTCCTGAGTGCACAAAAACATGACTGCCATGGACAATTCTCATATCAGATTGGCTGAAAGTTGTACTGTTAACCATTCAGCAACATGTATAAAACTACAGACATTTTTACAGTATGTGTGCATGTATGTTTTCAGTTACTATCTTTAAAACAAAAAATTGGTAATACACTGTGAAATTTATCTCCACTTACTAATAAATTTCAGTTATAAGAAACAGGTATTATTGGCAAGAATATTAAATATGGTGGTACAAGGGGGTCCTGCAGAGGGACGTACAAGAAATAAAATATCATATCCCGAGGAACGAAAAATCAGAATATGGCATGCACGTGGGATTTTTATCAAGACGCGCAAAACATGACACATAACGACCCTCTAGAACAACAACACGTCAAATGAAAATCTGAAAAAATGTTGCACAAAAATAACCCTGTACCACCCTCTTTTACAAATTTTTACCTGAATAATCTACTGGTACACTCTAAAAAAAAAGAAAATCTGGTACATGTTTGTATCAGTGCCAAGTGATTTGCATATAATGAGAGTCTTGTATGCAGACATTTATCTGGTTAGCTTGTATTGAGCCAAAAACAAAAATAATAACCTGTTCTATCTAATCATTTAGAGATTTATGTGCTTTAATATTTGTACAGTCAAAGTAAAACACAGTTTTTGTATATTTCAGCTGATCGACCGTTTGATTGTTCAGTATGTGGGAAAACCTTTCCAAATGAGACAAACTTGAAAAAGCATATGGTTATCCACGTTGGAAGTACTGTCCACTGCAAATATTGTATACAGAAGTTCAGCCATGTTGGGACGCTACGCAAGCATATCCGTCTAGAACATCCAATCAAACACAAGGAGAGAATGCTAAATTTGCTTGAAGGTCGTGGACAAGGAGAAAGTGAAACTGCCAATAAGTTACGCAAAACTATAAAGCAGCTTAAAAAGAACAAGACAGAGATGCCTGTTGTTGCTACGGCAGCAAATAAAGATGTTGCTGCCATTAATATTGACAAAAATTTGGATCAAGAAGTTCAAGGTAATTCTAAATTTAAATTTGCGTGTGTTGTCTGCAAGAAAAGATTTTCAGCTTATGTTAATATGTGTCGTCATAGAAGAATGGCTCATAGAGATTATAAAGAAACAGCAAGTCAGAAAGAAGTTGAAAATCCAGAAAAATCACACAAGGTTACATCTGAACAAAATACAGCAAAGAAGCAAAATGGAAATCAAAATGGCAAAAGTGAAAAGTCAATTTTGAAACCAAAAGAAGTGGACAAGAAGATAGAAGAAGGTATAATAGAGGAATCTCCTGAATCTGTACAAGAATTTTATGCAAATGTTGCATCCAATATTGCAGACAATTTAAACTGTTATTTAGATGGCGGACTCGACTCCTTGAACAATTACAAATCTTACATAAACATAGAAGATTATGACAGTGAACCAGCTGTTAAAAATGAGGTTGAAGATCAAGCTGAGGAAAAGGAAGAATTTATTTGGGAAAGATTCAATTTTCCACCAAATTATAATCCAAAATTGATTTATGAAAATTTTCAATATATTGAAAATAAATATGAAGATGAAATTAAACCAGAGACTGGCAAGTTGGATAAAACAATTCTTGAAGAGTTAGCTCCAGCACTTTGCACTCGAAGACGGAGTTCTTCAGAATGGATGGCATATGCTGAATTCAGTAAAAATGATAGTAACCATGGAGATAGTCCATTGGCCAAGGAACCAGTTGGGGAGAGGAATGAAAGCATACAAAGAAACAATGAGAAAGTAGGAACTGAAAAATCATCAGAATTGGAAAAACAAGCTGATACTGAGAAAATCAGCAAGTGTGAGATTAAATTTACTGGTGCTGATGAGAAGGAAACCAGTACAGCTGGGTATAGTGAAAACACTGGTTTGTGCACAAATTTGTCTCCTATAGACAATAAAGGATCAGAAAAACATGAAATTGATAAGGTTACTAATGCAGCTGGTTTAGTTGAAAACATTGATTTGTGCACTAAAATGTCTTCAACTGAACAAAATTATGACTTTGACAATAATCTAAGTTCAGAAAAACATGAAATTGACAAGACTACAGATGTAGCTGGGCTCAATGATCCTGCAGAACAAAATTGTAGTACACAAAAACATGAAACTAACTGTGATGATAATAAACAAACTAAAGTGGACTGTGAAGTTAAAGAGTTTTCTTGTGAAGAAGGCCATTGTGAAAACACAGCAGACAGACATTGCAATGTAGTCAGTCAAACGAAAAATTGCAATACAATTTCAGATACAAAAGATTGCAATGCAGTAATAGAAACAAAAAATATCAGTGCAATAAAAGAAGAAAAAGATTGCAGTGCAGTAATAGAAACAAAAAATAATATTGCAATAAAAGAAGAAAAGGATTGCAGTTCAGTAACAGAAGTAAATGATCGCAAGGCAATTGTAGAGGTTGCAAGAGACACAAAATCTGCTATTAGAGAAACAAAAGATGGCAAAACAATCATTGATGCAATAAAAAATTTTAAAGACAAAAAACCCGGTGATGCAATAAAACATGCTGATCTCTTCCTGATTGATCTTAAAAGAAAAGGAAAATTACCAGACTGTATATCAGTTATGTCTGTGTTAGGCAATAAAAAAGATATGGTGATGGACAAATTTGACAGCAATATTATCAAAAATCTGGCTTGTGGGAAAGGTGATATTATGTCAAATGAAACTGATGGATCAAAGGATTTGTTAGTAAAAGAACTGTCAACACGTATAGAGAATAACAGTACAGAATTAGTTCTGGATGAAGCAGATGCAGTTGAAGGGAAGTCCACTCTGTCAAAGTTGAATGGTACTGATCACATTAAAAAAGAACTTATAGGTGATCAAATGACCGAACTGCAAAAACAAACTTCAGATTGTGTTCAGAAAAATAGAGATCTCAAATGTGACATTAGACAGGAGGAGGAACAGTCAAAGTTTGACGAGGAAATAGTTGATGAAATTTGCAATGAGAGTCTAAAAAATGAATGTGATAAAGATAGCTGTGGGGAAGTAGAATGCAGAGGAGATAAAAACGTTTGCAAGGGAGATAATTTGTTACACAAAGAGGACAGTGTCAGTTGTCATGTTGTTTATAAACTTGACACAAGTCAGCTTATACAGAAATTAGAAAATGAAGTTAAAAGAGATGAGCAAATTCCATCTGACACAAACTCCATAGATAATTCAAAAGCAGCTGATAGAACAATGTGCTCAGAACATGCAGAAAATACCAAGATGAAGAATTCTGAAAAACTTAAATTGGACAATATTCAAAAAAATTGCAATCCTATTGAAAAATCCTGCACAGGGATTAATGTGGCAAAAACTGAAACTACAGAAAATATCAAAGAAATTAGATGTGATCAAAAAATTTCGTCTGAAGAAAATGCTGTTGGCAAAATATCTGTAGAAGAGAAAGAATTGAGAGAAAAGAGTAAAATTGAAGATAAGAAGACAGAGAATATTGGGAATAGCTTTGTAAGTGAATGTTCTGATGTCATGTCAATAAATCTATTCACTGACTCAGAAAATGAAACTGATGATATATTCTCTGGGTTAGCATTGTCAAAGAGGAGTTCGTCAAATAATTTAGACAAGATGAAAGTGTTTGAGTCAGGGACAGATGCAGATTACACTGAACGTAGCCCATTTCACAATTACGAGGAAATACAGTTTGGTAAAAATGGGTCCATCTATTACATTTGTTCAGTTTGTAAGAAACAATTTGACGAAGTTGATCGAGTGTTACGACATCAGTGGAAGAAACATCCTTCAATACATTGTCATTATTTACAAGTTGAACAAGGACATGAAATTGAATATTTATTCTATTCTGAGCCTTGTAACAGAGGTGTTTTAGGAGTAACTGGAAAAGCACTTGAGAATGTTGTTGATAGAGGATCGTATAATTGTACACGTTGCAAAGGAACTTTCAAAAGTGTAGATCGGTTAAGAATTCATATCATAAATTGTGCTCCAAAAGTTGAGGGCACAGAGACATCTGATAACAGACCAAAATACAGAAAGAGGTACAGAAAACACCAGAAAATTATGATTAAATCTGATATTGAGTCCCCTGTCAAAGTGAAAAAAGATATTGCTATTGTTGACACCACCATTAGAGACACTTCTTCTAAACATAGAAAACAATATCTTCAAGGACCAACAATTGTTAAAAACATTGAAATTCCTGAAAAAAGTGAGCATGAATTTGAAAAAGTTCCCCGTAGGAAAAAATGTACTGAAATGGCATACAATCCACATAATCATATTCGACGTCGAGAACTTACAGAACTTTTAGACACACATCAGTGTAAAGGATGTGGAGTTAAGTTCAAGTCTATATCATTGTTAGAGAGACATGTTAAGAAATGTGATGGCAAGGACAAGTTCAAAGACTTGAAGGTCATGAAATCAAACGTAAATGACACATTCCATCAGAAACTTAAACACACATGTTTGTATTGCAACCGTGGATTTTCATACCCAAAAACATTAATGAATCATTATAAGGCATTTTGTTTGGTGAAAAAGGATAAAGTGTCAAAAGGACAGTTAACAGAATTGGACAAACAACAAGAGTTGGCCATGATGGCTAAGCTTAAACAACAGGAAGAGGACAGATGTTTTACTGACATTCCAGAGGAAAATTTAACTGGTAAGAAAGGCTGGCCACGGGGAATGAAGCGGAAATGGCGAAGGAAAAATCATTGTTGGACCTACATCAAGAAGCGTAAACCTTCAACTGATGACAAATCAACTACTGGATCGATTTTTGATGAGGAAATTGTTCAAAAACATCCAACTACAAAAAGTTTAGACGAAGAAAAGAATACTAATTTAGACGAAGAAAAGAACACACCAAAGAAAGAAAAAATATACAAAAAAGACATGAAACTTGAAACAAAACATGTTACACCAAAGAAACTTGAACCAAGTCATAAAACTTCAAAGCAAAGTCCAAACTGTTTGAAGCAAAGTCCTAAAAAATTAGAGCAAAGTTCTATACCAACTACTGAAATAAGACAGAAAAGAAAATATGTAAGGAAAAAAATATTTACAAAGGAAAATATAAAACAAATAAGAAGAGGGAGGAAAAGATTAGGTGAATCTGTCCAGGCTGTTATAGACAGTGTAGCAAAATTTGAACAAGGTGTAATACAGCAGAGTGGGGATTCTATGAAACAGAAGAAAAAGTTGTCTGTGAAAGCTAATAAAAAAGGTACAATGAATACACCGAATGACCTATCCAAGGTTAAATATAAAGTGTCACCACATACGCAAACAAAATCAGAGGATATTGTAAAGGGGGATAATTCTGTGAAAAATGGAATAGTTGACCTAGATAAACCAAAGGTTCTGTTTAATCCACAGAAAAGAATAAACAAAATAAGGAAAGAATTATTAGCCAAAGTAGAACAAGAAATAGAAAGCAAACCAAAACTAAAGGCTGTACAAAAGGGAGACAAACCTTGTTTAAAAAAGAAATGGATTAAAATCAGGTTGGAATTGATAAAAAAGATTGAGTTGGCCCTTCACAATGCAAGGGAGAAACTAGACTTGCCTGTGCAAAATGGACCTCTCAGTGAAGAATTTTTGAAAAGTTTAGCCAAGCCTCAGAGAATAAAAATGAAAAAACATCTCAATACTGTACGTATACAAATTTTTGACGAAATTGATCAAGTTTGTAATAAAAAGGAAAAGACAATTTCACCTGTAAAAATGTCATCTTCTGCAGTGAAGGTTGAAGATAAACAAAAAAATGCAGAAAGAGAAGTATGTGAATTTTCTGGAAGCAATAATATGGATTCACAAGTGAAAACTGGCACAAAAAAGAATCTTAATAGTGAAAAATCAAAGAATAATAAAGAGATTTCAATATCACCAAGGAAATTAAAAATGAATTTGCAGACATCTAATGCCAGTGTACAGGATTATCCCAAAGGAAAAAAATGTGATGAAGTTGCAAGTCAAACAAAAAGTGCTAGTCCTGGAGTTCTGCTGAAAACAATATCAAGGCAAACTGGTCAGAATAAGATTCCTGTTGACAACAAGGATAAAATGACACCAAAGAAAAATGATTTTCAAGATTGTCAGGATAAGATTCAAGCTGACACATCTTCCAGTCAGGATGAAATTTCGTCAAAGAAGAATTTCAAAGCTTTTCAAGTGGAAGAATTGTCAAAGTCTGTCATCATCTCAAAAACAGAGTCTACAAATTCAATTACTTGTGATAAGGATAGTGTTGCTGTAAAAAGCAAAGGTGGAACTGTTTTAAAACTAGATGCAATGTCCAATGCAAATGGAACACAAGATAAAAAAATGACTGGTGCAATAATTTTGTCTGGTCCAAATGTAAGTGGCCAGAAAAACATATCAATCCAGCTTAAAACAGCAAATGAACCAAAGTTTGCACCATATAAATCTTCAAATAATTTAGACACCACCTCACCCAAGAAAAAAGTTCCTATTTATAACCAAGAAGGCATAATCAAATCTGTTAAAAGTCCAGGGAAAAAGAAAGATTTAGTATCCAATAATACTCAAACTAAAACAATTTTTCTTAAACCAGTGGATAGTGCTATGAAAAGGAAGTTAGAATTAGCAGGACATTCCTGTGTTTCTCAAAATCTTTATCAGAAGAAAAAAAACGAGATCCAAACAAATTTAACCAAATCAACAGCAGAATCATCATGATGTTGAGACAGATTTTTTTATTACAATAAGGCTGCACGTGATAAGGTTTGTCAGTTACCTGCCCAAGATCGGTGGTTCTCTCCAGGCTCCTCCACCAATAAAACTGGCAGTCATGATATGACTGAAATATTGTTGAAAGTGACGTTAAAGTCTAATTAACTGAAATTAAAAAAAATAATTTTGCTACTTTACAAAAAATCTAAGAAATGACAATCATCCCATTATTACACTTTTGTATCTATGGAAATTTTTATTGTAAATACATTATAATTTTGAATTTTATGCTGGAAAGTGGAAATCGTTACTTAAGGTACCTTGAAATTTAGAAAATTTTGAAGTGTTAAATAGCAAAAACAAGGTTCTCATTAAAAAAAAAAAAAATTTTGGAACAACTGTGATTCTCCTTTCAAAATTAAATTGTATTAGCATACAACAAATATGTAATATTATCAACAATTTTTCAAGTTTCTAGTTTCAAATAAAGATTTTGTACATGTAATGGTTTTGACTGTGAATTGTATCAACACAAAAATTTGTTTTGAAATTCTTAAATATTGGTGCAAAGCATCAGTGTTTAATTATGCATTTATGAAATTATTTTATTGTATTCTGTGAAAAAAGGATCATAATGTGAAATTGTTGCAGATGTATTGTTGGAGTTTTTCTTTAGAATTTGTTTTCCCGTTTCAATGCAATCTTTGAATTTTTATACACATAACAAATCATTTCTCTATATCTTGTGAAAGATCATATGTGGCGTTTGTGTTTATTAGCACCAATTTACCTGCAAACAGTTGAACATGATTTAGAGGGCCTTGACCCAACAATCCACTTCCCAATGTTAGGCCATAGAACGCAATTGCATTTTACAGACTCTTCAAAACTTGGTGATACAATTTCAGCTAGTTAAGCATGTTAAAAGTAAAATCTGTTACTAAAATCAGGATATTCTTCAAGCTCTATTGAGTAACCCCAAAAATACCAAGTTGAATCCAGAAAAGTAGAAAATTTAGACATTAAAGGTAAAATTTAAGTCAAAATTTTCCATGATAGTTATTTTTGGATATAATTTTGAATTGGGCCCAATGCAGGATTATGGCTACTAATGGGTGACCCACCAATTAGAGGTGACTTGGCAACTATGATCACTAGAAGGACAGTTGTGGTAACTGTCTGTGATGGCTGTCTGGCAAATGAAATATTGTTATTAAAAATTTAATTTGTTAACCAATTTTATAATTTCTAGAAACTGCGAAACAATTAGAGAAATGGCACTAACAAATTTCAAAATTTATCCTTCACCAGACATCTGTCTACTGACATTAATTCACGGTGCATAACCATAACGGATCCTTCCGGCACGTAACGGAACCTTCCGGAGCATAACGGATCCTTTCTGAATTGTTTACAGAATCGAAGATGGATGATCCCTACAAAACTGTGAACAAATCAAACACAGAGGGTTATGCAGACTTATTATTATTTTCACGGAATATTTAAATATCTATTGCGTGATATTTAGACATTTGATGACAGAAATATATCCTTAATAATCCATGCGACGCTCCACAAATTTACTTTTCTTTTGAAGAAAAAGTATTTTTGTAAAAAAAACAATTAATAACTACAACGTTATAGTACACAATGATTTATTTTGTAATCCTCTACATTGATAGTTTATGAAAAAAAATACAAAAAATTAAAATTAAAGCATAATATAGAACTGAAAGAGAGGAAAATAAAAGTTTGACGGCAAAGGATCTTTACGGATCATGACGACAAATGGCACCGGACACCTTTCTGAATGCTTTGGCACCGGAACCTTTGTGATATTTTTACTCGGTTCGTGTTTCATGCCCTCTTTTTATCTATAAAAATCGCTTTATTGAAAGCATTCTTTCATTGAATAGTCATTCGTTTGTCTTTTAAAACGTCGACCAATGTTCTTATCTAATTTAAAAACGTAGAACGAATAACATAAAATATTTGCAATGTTCAAATCTTGGTGTGCATGTCAAAAAGCATGACGCTTGTGTTGAAAGACCTAGGGCAGTGTTGTAACAATACTCGGTAAAACAAAACAAAAATTATCTATTCCAATTAAAACTGAATTTTTCGCTTGAAGTCGATACCACATTCATACACTTAAAAGAAAAAAATATCAACTTCGAAGAGTATGTTTTTAAAAATATTTTTGTTCATTTTATTGTATTTAAGCTGACCCCTACCCCCAAAAAACCGAAAAAATAAAAACCGAAAAGTTAGTGTATGCATATAAAACAATTGTGTTCATTTTATTGTATTTAACTGCCTTTGAACCACCACACCCATCCCACCCCACCCCACCTCTAAAATTATTGTTGATTTACGTCGTCTGTTGTGTTTTTGGTATTTCACTTGATTAGTTGACAGCTAATAAAATGTAATCAAAATGTCTTTTTCTTAGATTTTTATGAACTCGCGTAGCATTAAAGTAGTAATCTATTCAACATTTATGAAGCACTTATCTCTGGGGGTGTGTGCATAACAAAATATGAAAAAAAATCATGAGCAGAAAGGATCCGATGCCAAATTATTTTTTAAATCAAAAAGGTGTCCGTCCCCGACATAAAGGTGCGAAATCGATCAATATTTTACAAATAATCTGACATTTGTTTTGCACATTGAAGAAAATTGTTCAGAATACATTTCTTAATTTATTACTTGACCAGAAAAGCGTACAAAACGTTTTTACTTCTTTGAAAAACAAATATTTCTAGCATGACTGTAGACGAATTCTGATTATTGTAATTTCGTTTCCTTTCATGTGGGTAAACAGTTTGACTTACTTATACAATTTCCAATGACGTAATACATTTGTTATCTTAAAAATTCCGTTGTACCTATATGGATTTTTTTTTAAATAGGGTGAGTAAAAGTTAAATCGAACGGGTTTTTTACACTCACCTAACCAAAACTTAACAACTAATCTGGTAGGTTCCGTCCCTTGTTTCGGAAGGATCTGTTCCTTCCGAAAGGTTCCGTTTTGGCAATGCACCGTGTATTATTCATATAGAGTTGAGAGGGTTCCATTTTTTTTTAAAAACTTTGCACAAACGCGATACCTCCGTGTAACAAGACGTGTTTTGTGCGGAGTTCCACCATATCGAAGCATATAATGCATAAACTTGCTTACATTTACATGAAAGCAATGTCACTTTTTGTTCAGTATGGACCCTGGAAGTCGTCCAAACTGTAAATAATTGTATTATGTAAATAAATTGCGGCAATATTAATTCTTTTCTAAAAGTGGCGGTGACATCGGAATTTGTGATTATGGCACCGAACTGTTGAAGCCAATGTTTTAATCTTTGTTAAGCAAATGTTAAGCATGGGATGAAAAAGGCTTTGGAAATGCTGAAAAGGGTCACTGATTTGAACCATTTTCCACTTCAGTTTCCTTACCTGAAATAACGCATAATGGATTTTTTATTCTTTTTTCCGAGGGCGGCCGGGGTATAGAAATAGGCTGTTCGGTTTCTCCGCCTGCTTAAGGGGCGTCCGTTAGTTCGAGCGGGATGTATAAATACTCGAACTCCCCTTCTTAAAGGTTGTGCCGGGGAAAGAATAGGCACTAGGTATCTCCGTCCTTGAGGCACTAGTCCTCTA
>JAULBM010291500.1:0-15663 GCA_032357055.1 Geukensia granosissima | reverse complement strand
AAGCAAAAATGGTGAACATAGAACAATAAATGACAAACAAAACAACAACAACAACCACTGGGCTACAGGTTCCTGGCTTCGGACAGGCACATTAGTATGAAAATCCATTAGTAGTTGAAGCTTGTTTATGCATTTTTCGTGTGTGGGGGGGGAGGGGGGGTCACACATATAACTGCTGTTACAGTACCCTTTCTTTCATGTACCTGTATGGGCTGTTAAGTTATATTATTCATATTATTTGCCTTTCAGCTTCAGTTTAGCAAAACAGTCTGTTATAATTTTCTTCACATTATATATTGTGGATAAAATCACTGTAAGGATGTTAGATAGAGAAAGGGGGAACACCCGATGTCTCTTTTACCGAAAAAATGTTCTTATGTTCTTATAGTTTGCTCGGCTTTTCAATATTTGAGGTATTACTCTATTTATTTATTATGTTTTATTTTCTATTGTATTATTTATCAATATATCACGTGTAAACATTTAAATTTGGTCATGCTTTAAACAATTCAGTTTTAAAAAAAGGCCCGTTCTTTGTGTTTTGAAACCAGGTCCCTGAAACAAAGTGCTGACCCGGAGAGCGAGCACAGACTACAAGTCAACACCTCATGATATGGTGGAAGGCAATTTGTCGAAATAGATTAAGATTTTTATGAAATGTTTGAATAAGATTAAATCGAAAGTGACCAGTTGTTATGTAAAAACGGAGATGCTATGACGAGTTGTCCCTATGAGAATTTGCAAAATTTTTCGTGTTTGATATGTCACGCACATCCATTTGATATTAAAAAAAATATTTTTCACGGTAATAATAATAGATGGGCAGTCTGAATTAAAACACTTATTTCTTAGGTTTTTAAATTTTCAGTCACGATGATAAATTAATCGAATTATTGATTTTCATCGAACATGATAGACTCTGAAGCCTGCAGTAACGATAACTCTTTATTTATTGATCTGGTGGGGGAGTCGTTCTTTAAAAAATACTGACATGGAAATACATAGTATTGGAATTACGGGGAACGGAAGTGTGCTCATGTAAACATATGAAGGGTATGCAGTTACTACATACAATTAATACGCTTTGTTATTGGCAACCCTGGAATAACATTTATTTTGTGTTAATGTGTGCTATATATATATATAAGTATAATAACGAGCAATGAAGCTATAAAAATACACCAACGTATTGTTTCAAAATTTAGTCATTTTGCGTTTTTTATAATATTCTTAAAAACTTGATTTACCGTCACGATAATAAAAATATTTTTTGCATTTTCTTTGATCTTTGCTTTATGTGCAGTATTTTTTACATAATGCAACTGTTAATCTTTTAAATCTTTTTGAAGGAAAATAATTGTGTTTAATGTTACAATGCTTGAAGCAGTTTAGCTTATATGTGATTCGTCACCTGAATCTTGCATGAATTTTAGATATACATGTATAGCCCTTGTTAAGATTTGTATTATTGGTACTATTAGATAGAATCTAAAAGCGTTTAAATGACGGGATGAGAAAATCTCTTACACCCGTTGATAAGATAACTGTACTTGAGCAGCTGAACAGTTGATTTGTTCTCATTCAAGCATGAGGAAATCATCAAGCCTTCACCCATCAAAAAAACCATCAAACTCTCCCCCCCCCCTCTTCGCTAGCCAAGGGTTTCGCTCACGGCCCCAGTCTTTTCTTCCCAATCATACTTCCTAATCTCATCATGTCATACAAGTGCATGATTATTATATTAATGGAGACGATGAAAACAAATGTCATTTTTAACAAGCACACATTATTTTTAAAAACATGAACATTTTTCAGCAATGAACGTTTTCAAACTTTTTCACAAAAAGGCAACAAAAGCCCTTTGGATAAATAAAACATAACATTTTTGATTTCATTTATGCTGTATTCCATTTCAGTAGCATCTGTTTATTTTTAAATATTCTAGATATACGTAAAAATGGACCTTTGCATACAATTTCAAGTGCATGAAATATATTATGACGTAGATAATCGAAGAAAATCTAGATTTTACACTGCTTTTTCACATAAATCTCGTTTTCAGATAAAATTTGGACATTTACAGAATACACCTTGATACTACTGTTTAATAAAACATTTTTCCAGGTTCGCTAATTGTTTACATCAAATAATTATAAACGCGCTAGTTCAAAGAAGCTGTGGCAATCATTATTATTCGTATGAAAATTTCTCATAAAATCTTGAAAACAGTAGCGATTTTAAGTTGTGGTATAAGTAAACATTTTAGTAACTTTTATTAATATGGATAATTAATTGTTAAATATGAATTCAATTAATAGTTTATATGTTTTTGGGATAAGCAGCAAATTTACTTAGACATTTTTAGAATAGGCTGCAACCAATATAACCGATATTTGAATAGGCCACAGACCTATTAAATTAATATATAAAGTTACACAGAGCAATCTGACCGATATTGGAATAGACCATAGACCAAGCCAACTTAACCAATATAAAACTGGCCGCAGAACGAACTTAACTATATAAAGAAATTGGCCGCAGATCAGCCTTACCGCATTGCCCGAAATCCTAGCTCGAATTGGAGCTAGTCGGATGTGTTCAACGTCATACACAGCAAATCAAGGTTATCAGACGGACCTTGTGTAATCGAATGTTTTATTTTCACAAATATTCCGATTTCACGAATACTAGATAAGGAGCTTCATCCAATTATATATATACACACACGAGAAATGTGGTAACTCGACCATACCTATACCTAAAATTTAGATAGTTCAACACCATATCTCTTTCTATTACATAGCTTTTTCAGAGTGTGAAAATATCAGTATACATATACTCTATCAATCTATAAAATTAACCAACTCTCGCCAAGGCTCGAGCTTTAAACTTTCAAAATTTAACTATCTCGAGTGGAGAAATACCGTAACCGTCTGTAAGCAGAAGGAGAATTTATATAAAAATATATGAAGTGTAAATTAAACATTTTAAAGAAAATTTCAATTCTTTCAACATGGTCATAGGGAGATATTTATAAAATCTTATTCCTATTATTTGTTCGAATGAAATTTAGAATTGAAGTACAATATGATGAATATAATTAGTAAAATTTTACGTACTTATATGATCTAAAAGTGTTGATAGGCGTTATTTATTGGATAATGGCCTGAAATCACGAAATTTTGATCAGTTTATTAACTCTTTTGAACCTTAGAAGAACAAATTAAAGCTTATGAAGTGCAAACTAAATTGAAAAGAATGCACAAATGCGACAGCAGTATGTGCAACATGCATTTTCGAACGAAACGAACCCCCCAAAGGGTCATTTAAATATGCACCGTGTCTCCATTTGTTAATTGAAAGCTGTTTACATGTCATCACTTGACAATTTTGTCTGCATAGAGCTGCACTTGGTTTACGCATGTGTGTTGATTGTTGTGATCGGTTTTAAACTATGGCAAGGGAGGCAACTTGAGTTGATTTTTGCGTTTTGTTCGTGTTGTGAAACGGGGAGTATATATTTGCCTTATGGTCAGTTTAGTTTGCACTCTTAATTTCAAAAACAAGATAACCCAGAGTAAGAGTGGGCGTGACCCGAACGAACGAGACGGAAACACTGCGTTTTATTAACAAATATATGGAAGATTTTCATATATATATATATATATTTATGCAATTTTCACACATAATTTTTATTTATTCGTCTTTTTGCGGAGCTTTGGAACCGTGTCTCACACTGTTGCATTTATTCTAAAATTTGCCAGTTTATACTTAAAATAAGATAAACACAACTTTACCAATGTTGAATAAATATATATACTGAATTTTGATATGCAATATGCGCATTTTAAGGAATTAACGAATATATAAATAGCATATCAAAATTCAGTATAGATTAAAAATTGATATTGAATCCAAAATTAAGGTTTGAGATATATCTTTCTTCATAAAAAGGAATCAGTAAACACATACCTTATTTAAAGGTGTCTTTCCATTTTTTCTTCCTCAGTTCTTCTTTTTTTCTCATGGGCGCCGAATTTAAAACGTAGCCGCGGTGGAATTATTTCTGTCTTAAATTGTTTTTTAAACTTTTCTCATACTGTTATGCGCTTATTATTTTTATATAGTTCGTCAGTCAGCTTTCTTCAAACTTTTTTTTATTTAATTAAACTCTTTCTTGGTAAAGACTTTATCAAGGTCTGATCCAGCTGATAAATTACTAAAAACAAAAGTCGAGAATTCTATTTTAGTTTGTTAAATTTTAATCTGCAAATCAAACCAACAAAATTTCTGGGAGTTGATGAACTCTGCCGTCAAGAAAGAGGGTTGGGTAAATTATTAATATTTTCTTATGGTGTTCCATAAAAGGATGTTAACACCAGACCTTACTTGCATTTAATATCCAATAGGATCTGTAACCTCGCCCATTGGACTAAATGTGCTAATTGAATCTGACTACAAAATTTCACTGTAATTTTCAATATAGAATATTTCCAATCACTTTCTGTCAACGAATGATTGAAATGGAAAAACACCAAAATCACTTTCCTGTTATTCAGAAAAGAGAGGTTTTCCAATCTTGTCAGTTTCAAACTTTGGGTAAGTTTCTCGTAGATATTTGTTTTTAATATGAAAATCGTAAAAAGTTTTTTTGGTAATTTTTCAATTTCTTGTTATTTTTATAAAAATATTTTAACTTGGCTTACTTGACTTTAGATCTATTGTTGAAATCAGATTAAAAAGGAAAATAAAAAGAAAAAAGCAACAACGCTGTTTTCAAGTATTTTTGTTTGTTTTAAGTGATAACGAATAATATTGGGCTAAGGTACAATATTTTAAGAAGAATATGAAAAAAAGTGTAAAAAGTATAGGGTAATATTTTGCAAAACACGGTCACCAAAAAGCGCATGGGTACCAAAGAAATTCAAAATATTTTTAGACTATCAATTACGTTTTAATAAAAAGGCAAAATAATGTTAAACGGACAACTTATTTTCACAGTCTTAATCATAATTCTATTCTTTCGTTGCTCGGACATAAAACTGAAATGGTATTTTCGGAAAGGTCGTCCATCCAGCGCCGAATATTTCATGAATATGCATGAGTTGTACAGGAGGGACGACTTATGTTTTTTCTTTAAAAAATGAAAAAGTATTTAGCTGGTCAAAGGAAATAATATAACGACCCGTTATTTTCGCTGATTATATAGAAAACTGAAGAATATAAATCCCCATGTTTTTTGTAAGTTTGAAAAAATTTCTTAACCGACAAAAACTATTGTCCAACAATTTCAGCTAACTGAAAGGTGCAAAAATTCTCCAAGCAATTTAGCAACTATGGTCCAAATTCAAAAAGTTTTTGTAAAAATATCCTGCATACAAGTTTGTCTCGAAATGTACAAGTTTTAGCTGAAAATTAAAAGTTATAAATACTTTCCGTCATTATAAATCTTGTGGCAGTTGAAATTTTAAATAGTTAATTAGGGGCGGGGGTGAGGGCAATTTCTTGTTATCACCGTGCAATAAAGGATTCGGATAATAAATACATATTGAATGTTAGAATAAAAGGTTTCAATTGGTTTTCAGATAAAACATGTAGGCAACAAATAATCGGCATAATAAAATATGGAACATATGTTGCAGAAAATGAAAGCACGTGAAAGTCGCGCGCTTCCAGTTGTGAACGTCTGCTAATGACACGAAGCATCAAATTATTGTAATTGCTTTAACCGCAATAAATAGATAAAATTGGAAATTTATTGGCCGATCTTTTTCTATGATGGCAGCATTATATGATTTAGAATTTAGGATGATTATTAATTTTTCCATCCTAAAATTTTTATGACGTTTTTATAGTGCTAAAAACAAAAGACGGCAATGTATGGGATGTTTTTATTCACAGTTTCAATTCGCACATTTTATTTTTTCTGATCTGTGGCAGATGATGGAAATTTTTTTTCATACCTTTACTAACAAGGGAAATAACTCCATGTATATCTATTCTTTAGGGCTACACGAAAGAATATCTTATTTCTTAATAAAAACAAAACGACTACATGTAAACACCATCAAGTCAGAAAGGCTGATCGATTTTGGTATTCTATCCGTTGTTAATTCTTTAAAAGAATGTCACTTAGTTAAGTGATACAATATTATACAATAATGAGGCAATATTGTTACATTGAATGTTCACAGTAAAAAAATAAAAGCTTTTTCACTTCACATAGTTCAATAAAATAAAAAAGAAAACAAAATATATGTATTTCAATTTGCAGAGAAAATAAAAGAATGAAATTGTCGGTCCATTCCCTTATTTGAAAGATTAAACTAAAATGATTATAACAAGCGTGTTTGTTTAAAATATTATCTGCAGATTTATTGAACTAGTTATTTTTAATTATCTTTTCCTTTCTCATCACACTGCTAAAAATTTTACTTTATAATTTTATTTCCGTTTTCAGAGAGAACACATCAATCAACAGTGCCAGCTCCTCCCAGACCCACAGTGACTTCTAGTTTTTCTTCACAGGGATCGTCACCACCATCTTCAACAATTTCATCTTCATCGAATCAGATGCTACTTTTACAGCCTCAGGTACGGTGAATAGGGGTAGGGGAAAATTAAACCGTATTTGGGATTCTAATGAGAAACTGATTTAGATGTAAATAAAAATTTCATTTTTCTAAGAGTCAAAATTACAGTCAAAATTTAACTCACAGTGCAGGTATTACTATTTAAAAGGATATCGTTAATGCCGCAACCTTGGAGGGGCACAGTCAGCCTTGGGTTTTCGACAATGCAAGTTCATTTAAATATAATTGATGATCCTGTATAACTCTTAGATAATTTGAGTTATCCTTGTCCCCCCTCAAATTATAACCGTCGTGTTACCATATGGTGAAGTTGTCAACACGACCCTTGTACTAGTTTTGACACGCGCCTTCTCAGTTTCATTATCAATCAACGATACTATTAAAGATATCACTTTGTTCGTCATTAAGCGGTCGGCGTTTGATAAATACAGACACGTGCTAAGGGTGCGTTATTTTATTGCATTGCAAGAAAGATAACTCTAAAATGATTCTGGAAAGAAGTTTGCCGCGTCGTTTAGCAATAGATATGGTGACTGCAATCGTGTCTACCGTTGGCATATCGAATAAGTTACATAAGCCCAAAGCTTATTTATGCTTAAAATTCAGGAAAATGTTAGACATACTGAAACTAAAGTTGATTTAACAAAATTCGTGTTCTGATTTAAGAAAAAAAAAATGACTGCATTTTGTCGAGATTTATGGTTGAAATTTTATTGGAAATGCACTGAACAGAGTTAACAAAATTGAAAACTGCAGCAAAAAACCCAAAGAAAACATAATTTATCAAACTGGGAACAACAAATAGTTTGTTATGACGAAATCAAGAATTGATGTTTATAGTTTCAAAAAACAAAAACAATAAATAAATGAAACAAAAATAATAAAAATGAAGAAAAGCTGTGAAGGCAGGTCACTTTATTGTATGTTCATCTGTATTCATTTACAAATAAATGGACGGCATATTTCCAATGAATATTTCTCTAACTCTACACTAAAATTGTAGATATATTTGATCCGAGAACACCAAGACAAGACAGGGTAGTACAAATTACAAAATGTAGATAAATACCACAAAAAAGGTAATAATGATAAAATAAATAAAAATATAAAAGATGTGCAATTAAAATTGAATCTTAATCTTCTGTTTTAGGCTGCATTCAGCTCTCAGGGTGGTGTTCTTGGAAATTTTCCACCACCATTTGCGTCGTGTGGCACACAGTCGGGTGGTTCAGAATTAGGTGGATTTCCTAGTACATCCGGATTTCAAAGTACAATGCCGTCTGAAACTTCATATCCATCGGACGACATTTCCTCAGACATTTTCCAAGGTGGATTCGACCCATCGGCTTTCCAAAATATTCAACAAACTTATCCAGAGGTGTACAACTATGAAGGGGCTTTCATGGTGGAGAAAGACACCCACAAACAAATTGGAATGTATTCAGTTGGAGACAGGCAAAGTTTTCCAACGTCACAGCAAAAATATTCAGATACAATGATGTCATACGAAGGAAGTTTTCAAGCATTTCCGGCACAGGAGTGTGACTTATTACAACAAAGATACACCAGTGAAACAAAACAATCACAGAAATTTACATACCCACCTCCTCAAGAACTGTTTCAGTCTACTCATACCGGATATTCCGATTTAGATCAAAAGAATCCACCATTTTCTCCTCATCAAAGTTTTAGTGATTCATCTAACATTTTCAGTAGAGAAAGAAGTACTTTCCCTAGCTACGGACAGGGTTTCTATGATACTCGAACTCTACCTCAGACAGAGAGTGATTTCAGTATTACCAATAGATCACAGTACAGGGAAGCAATGTGTGGCCAAGGATTCTCTCATAGACCACCATTAACTATTCCTATGCCTTCCGGAACTCCAGAGGGGTAAGAACAATTTAATAATGTTAATGTTGTTGTTTTCCGTATTGATAACAGGCCATGATATGTTTCATTTGTGCGCAAGGTAACTTAATTCTTTTGATATAAAAAACGGGTATTGGCGGTTTTGGCATGGGTATTACGATTTTCGGTGTTTGTAAAGTAGAATCTTATTTTTTCATCAACAGGGAGAGATTTTTATATAAATGTGAAGTGAAATTTTGATCAAATCGATTTGGAACTTATTTTCATATTTTATTACTAGGGGAAGATAGGCGGGTTGCATACATTTATTTTTGTAAAATAAATATTTTGATCTTTCCCTATACATTTTAGGATGGATGTACAGAAATTCCATATCAAATCGCCAACTACACCATCTTCGCCGAGTTCTACGAGGTCATCTCCAGGGAGAGATCAACCACAGAAGGAGTGTTTGTTATGTGCTGTATGTGGTGACAACGCCGCTTGTCAACACTATGGAGTGCGTACTTGTGAGGGGTGTAAAGGATTTTTTAAGGTAGGAAATCAGCATTGTTTTCAAATTGAAGATAGAATACAAAGGGAGACAACTTGTGTAATTTTGAAGTAAATCAATTAAGATTATTTTACACTTAAATTCACATAGGATATTTATTGAAAAAGCATGGTTGTGATCTAATGATCATTTGAAATAGACATGTTTCCAACTGATATATAATTTGAATTACTCATGTACATCAATAACCATTCTGAAGAAATCCTGCCATGATTAATGAGTTTTGTACATTAAAAATAATCACTTTTAATTCATTTGCAGAGAACAGTACAGAAAAACGCCAAGTACGTTTGTCTTGCTGACAAAAATTGCCCAGTTGACAAACGACGTCGGAACCGATGTCAGTTCTGCCGGTTTCAGAAATGTTTAGCTGTTGGCATGGTGAAAGAAGGTGATTTTTTTTAATCGTTTTATTATTGTTGTTTGTGATTATGTAAATCCTTTCGGAGACTCCAAGCTTGCTTCTTGTTATATATACAGCCCAACAAAAGTTAAGCGCCACCCTATATTTTTTCTAATAATAATTTTCATTTTACACCTATGTAAAAAATGGAAATAGAATTAACTTTATAGCAAAACACTTACAGGTTAAACCTTAGGTTGAAATTTGGGTGAATTAGCAAGTCGTATGATTTGGTTTATTCTTAAAACAAAAAGGAGATAATTTGGTAACTTTGAATGCCGACAAAGTTTTATCGAGAAATCAGTTTTTCACAATTTAAGAAACCGTGTTGGTCATAAGAATTTTAGATCTTTTAAATGAACATATGGGGCAGCTTTATCACACAAATTTAATTAAAAACGCGCATAACCACCACGATTTCTCTCAAGTTCCAGTGCCCGCCTCCTCATCACAAGAACCAGACGAAAAAGCCGGTCTTGTGGAAATCTCCGCCATTCCTCCACTATTGCGTTGGTAAATTCGGCAATATTCCGACAACGTGAAACGCGCTGGTTCAATTTCCGACCAATAAAATCCAAAACGTGTTCAATTGGCATGTCCGGGGACATGGCAGGCCACTCGAAGGTATCAATCGCATTCTGCTGTAATAATGCGCGTACTAACCGAGCCCGGTGTGGTCTTTCATTATCGTCCATGCAGATGGGTCTGTCAGCCAGTCAGTGGTTGTCGAAATGTGTCACCACATGCTCGTCAAGCACGTTATAACCAACGCCATTGAGATTACATTAAAGAATGTGCAAGGATAACTTACAATTTAAAGAAAAGCACCCCCAAACAGTGACACCACCCCCAAAAAAGGCCCATGACGTTTTCATCGCAATATGCGGTGTTTCTGTGCCGCCAGACCCGAACACGACCGTTCACAGGACGCAAGAGGAACCGACTCTCCTCGGAGCAATGAACACGTCTCCAGTTTCGTATATTCCACTGGAGATGGTCACGTGACCAATTCAAGCGAGCTATCCGATGGCGTGCTGTCAGCTCCGGTCGTTTTATGGGTCCCCTAGCACGCAAATGCTGAGCATTGAGTCGCCTGATTACAGTCCGAACAGACACATGGCCCCACACAGGAAAACCGGCACGTTTAAGACCAGCCGTGGTAAAATTAATCCTCCTGGCACGACGGGCTATGAGCCTATTCTCTCTTGGGGTAGTTTTACGGGGCCTACCCGATTGCGGCCGACCCTCCACTGTGCCTGTCGCTTGAAAACGATCTATAAGTCGGTCAATCACAGAATGGTGCACATCAACACGCTGTGACACCCTTCTGTTGCTTAAACCCGTCTGTGACATGCCAACTGCTTGTCACCTTTCCGCATTACTTAATTTTTGCCTAACCATTACTTTTCCAGCAACTATGCACAATCTTAACTTATACAACTTAAAATTGACAAACATACCTTGTATAATTTCGTATCACACTAACTAAAAACCGTTTTTTACACAAAATAATCGATTAATGACGGATCGCATGTCAAAATAAAGTTTATGTTGACAAATATGTGGTCGCAAAACCATATGTTATAAATATAAATTTTTAAAAAGATATTTAAAAAAATAAATAAGGTGGCGCTTAACTTTTGTCGAGGTGTATATGTTTTAGTATTACTTGTTTAAAATTATAAACTAAATTGTCCGATCATTTTTATACTTCAGTATGTTTGTTCAGCAACGAAGGCATCAAAGTACAACATGAATGTTATTCATACTTCTGGATTTTTGTATAAGTCTGCTTTGTTCTGTTCCTGCATTTATCTTGATTGTGCCATGTGGTTGGCTAAATGTTTTCATTTGCTAAATGTAATTGTCGGGCTATTGATAACAGTATTTGCAAGAACATTTCACCCTGTTATGGTTACTCAAAATAAATTCGTCCGCTTTTGGATATTCTCTACTTTGATTTGGTGAGTTTTTTTTTTTTTTTTTGTTTAATTTTTGTGGTTCGTCTTTTGCTGCTCTTGTATTCTTTGATATTTTCATTTGACCACTTTGTTGAGGGAGTGTTAGGATCCCACTTAACTAGCCCTTATATGTCTTGTTTGCCTGTCCCATGTCAGGTATTGTGGTCATAGGTTTGTTTTTGTGCTGTATTATTTTACGTCAACACGTTTCTTAGTTTGGGCTATTTTTTAATTCGTTAAATTGATGTGGGAAAAATATAGAGAACATGATAAAATAATAGAAATAAATACAACAAAAGGACCGAAATGATTTCGACATTATTAGATGTTGTTAATCTTCATAGTCTCGAGGCTTGTAGTTTAATTTTCATATTTGTCGTCGATCAACCTTGCAAATTTGAAGATTAACCTGATTTGTCTGTAAAACTTCGATTTTTAACCCGATTTCATACACCAGTTTTGGAAAGATACCTACATGTTCATAATGTATTGGCGATTCAAAATAAGTTTTTATAGATAAATGTCTTTTTCTTGTTTGGCCTATGAGTTTCGTCAGATAGAAATCAGCCTTATGCAATCTTAGTTCGTGTACATGTATCATATATCTAAAACAATAAAAACCATATTTAAGTGACGGCCCTTTCAGTGAAATAATTATTTAGCAATGGTGATATCCCTTAAAATTTTTCTTCGGGAAGCAAAAATGTTGTAAGCATAAATTCCTAATAACATCTCAAGTCTTATTTGAATCGTTAATTGCAAAAGGCCAATTTCTATCTGACTCAGCTCATTCTTTTTTTCAACAAATATTTGAGCGAATTGACACTTAAACATTTCAAAAGGAACAATACTTGACCATAATATGAGGAAAATGACTACCATAGAACTTGGAAAAGAATTACTTGATTCAACTCATATCCATATTTTTGACGCAGTCAAATGGGTTTTTTCTCAAATTTTTTGTAAAAAAAATGACGAGTACCATTTTTCTTCGACATTTAAATTGAATATATAGGTTGAACTCAGGTGTAGCTTAAAAAGGGGAATTCGAAGATACCAAAGGAGCAGACAAAAATCGTTAAGTCGGAAGATAGACAATAAGATGACCAGCCAAATAAACGAATAACAAATATAGAACACACAACACTAGACTGAATTCTAAAGCAGGAGTAACACGAACCCTACAAAAACCATAATAGACAAAAGAATATTTATTGAACATTCTTGTAATAGTAATAATTCATAATAAGTATAACAACTAACCTTTCTAATAAGCAGACATCCTGGCAGACGTCTCTGAAATAGGAACCGATCCTTGCTTGTTTGTATGAAGAGTACCTGATAATATACATGTAAAGCATATTAGCTCATTGTTACTATAGCAACCACTTAAAACGACTCTTACTTCAAACAGCAATTATATTTCATTTTGTATATACAAATTATTTAACCTTCTTTTTTTCACCTGTAAATTAATTTTGTCGCCTTCATTATTATGATCTTAATAAGGTAAACGACATTTAGTTGTTACCTATTGATACTGTGTTTATCATCCTAATTTTGCATGTATTCTGTCGATATACTAATGATGAGATTGAACTAAGGTTTCATTTAAGTCAAAGATGAAGATGACAATTTTTATACTATGTGCGGGGTAGGGGTAAACCTTGTAGCTGGACAACGCTTAATTATGGCCTAGTCTCCATCTGTATCGCAAGTTGGATAATGCCGTTTCAGTCTATATCTTAGTCGTTGCAAATCATTTTCGGTGTTTCGGTAGATTGTTACGTATGACACCAAAGACGTTGGAAGAAAATCTTTTTATTTTTCTGATATCAGATGGAAAGAAAGCTATCGATATCACCACTATTGCTAAGCTCTATCAACAACAATCGTTGGAAAAAAAACAATTTGAGCATTTTTTTCTGCAGATGTACAAAATATTAAATTATTATACTTTTTCGGATTTTGAAAATGTGACTTTAATTTTTTTTTCTCATATCTAAGTAATTAAGAATATTTCTTATTCATTCATCACATTTTTGACAAAAATAATATATTTTAGGCATTTTTGAAAAGCGAATGTTCAAAATCTCACGTTACCTTTGCCAAAATATTTAATTTGAATAATAATTTTATGCCATGGAAGATGCCCTCAAATAGTTTTGGATGAAGTGTTTTAACGTGTTAAAGGTCATTTTTGAAGAAAAAATTAGAAATGTGAATTGCAAAAAACTGTGGTTTGGATTTGCGCAAGGATATATTGAATATCATTAGGTTCTCATTAATATCTGTTCTTGGATTTAAAACATTGGCAAATATTGAATTTTATTGTGTTGCAATATTATTTATCACTATTTATCACATTAAACCGCTTTTTTTGCCCAGGAATATAGAAAAAGAAAAATGTCTAATATCTAATATTTTAAACCGTTTGTATTGAAAAATGCATATTAAAAGATAAAACAAAAGCATTTTTTATTTTGATTTGTTGTACAGCGGTCATATGAAGCACCGAAATTGCTTTATTGCAAAAATGCTCCGCAATTACTCGTTTGGCACAATTTTGTCGATTTTGATTTAGATCGCACAAAAGCAAACTTGATCTTTCGCGTGGGTATTCTACACTGGAATTTGCATAAATAAAGGTCTATCAAATGTTTAGTTGAGTTATATTTGTGCGGGCAAATCTATTTTGACCAAACACCTCCAAAAAGTTGGTATTTTTATATAAAATGTTACATTCTTGTTATTAGTCACATTTGAGCTACTGTTTTTGAAAATCATGAAAAAAATACGAGTTTAAGATATGAGATATAAATAAAAGACCGTACATACATGTAAGCTGAATTTTCCAGTCAACTTATTGTTGTGTCATAAAATCTAAAATTTGGGACAAATGTGGACCTTAACGTACCTTCACCTTTATGACATTATACTTTAAAAGTACATTGATACACATACTACAGAACCAGATCTGTATTGTTGTAAGCCCTTATAATGCGACATTATTACTTGAAATCATTTTCTCTAGAACAGAAATGAAAAACAAACATGTAACGGGAATATTAAGATTCAGTTGAAAGATCTAGAATTTCAATGAAATGGAATATCAAGATTTTCTTTATTTACACAAATCAGTAATCAAAACAGAAATTAACATATATGAGTATTTAACAAATAAGGATAGAGTTTGATATTAATATATTGAAGAACTAGAATCCACAAAAAGAAAAATAATAAGTTGTTGATAAGTATCAGTCTGATTTGTGTTTGAAATTAAATCGATTCACCCAGCAGTCATTCTTAATATTTTATAACATTTAAGGGTGACTATTAAATACATCAAATAATATACAAAATTCTCATTCCTTGGTGCTGCTTCTCTGTTAATCACGCAACATTCAGGAGTAAGAGCAATGACTGTTCAGAATAATATGTCTTGGCAAAGTGAGGCGTCTTCCTGCGGACTGTTATTTTTGTCTGCCAGCACGGTAAAATTCTGCTCAGCGTGTCAGTCTAGTACAAAGTCGGATTCATTCATCATCATTCATAAATTAGCAAAGTTTGTCATGACAGTGCCACAATATACACACCATATGTTTAAATATTTTGTGAATTGTGGTATAGAATATATTCGTATTCGAAAATCTTTGAAATTTCAAAACGCGTATATATGGTTCAGTATAATGTCAATATATGCATTGTTGTTTCATTCTATTACCAAAATGACGTTCATTTTTTTAGTCACGTAACCCCATTGTTTCAACTGAACTGAGGTCAAAAATGTGACCTGCTTTCCAACTGATATTATTTACATATTGTGAGCAAATGGAAAATTGGACAGCAGAAACGAAAGAACATTAAAATATTATTCTATCAGCAGTTTTGGTTCCATAACGTGCCATATAATGTAAATATAGGAATTCTTCTAGCAAACTGTCGCTGTCAGTTTGATGCTTTCATCACATCATTGTAACATGTAAGCAAGTTTATTTATAATTAAACTGACACGGTTAATATATAAGCTTTATGCTTACAAAGAAAGGAAACTACCTTTTATCAGTCTAAGTTAAGTCATTACGGTCAAACCTTTGTCAAAGTAGCATGAGTGCATGTTAGGCGAGATGTCCCCTTTTTCTCTGCCGGTCCTATAGATTAACTGACATTAAAGTAACATCAGAATGGAGCTGTTGCTTTCGTTAGCTAGCACGTTAAAAATCCGGCTCAGCGTGTCGGTCTAGTACAAAGCAGGGTTCATTCATCATCATTCATCATTAA
>JAULBM010291489.1:0-15663 GCA_032357055.1 Geukensia granosissima | reverse complement strand
ACTGTGTCCAGCACATTATTGTGTCCAACAAAATACTGTGTCCACACTTACCCAAAGGGTCTTTTGTTCACCTTTTAAATTTCAATGTGCTGCGGTCGTATCATGCTGTGCTTGCAAAGCACCTCAGTTTATTTTACAATTAGCCTTTCTAATAGACCAACTAAAAATTTTGAAATTTATTCTGTTTTGATGCATTTTTGTACATCTTGATCAGTGTCTAAAAATACTAGCCCATTGTTTAACCCATGGTGGTCTCCATCCCATATCCCTTCCCACTGCATCATTAGGGGTATATTTTCCAACCCCTATATAGAATCTCAACGCACGATTTTAAACTGCATTTATACATCCAAAATCTCTTGTACCCCAAATCGCAGAGCCATAATTTATGCCTGACCAAACTAGTGAGTCGAATAGTTTAGAAAAGACATTATGTTGGAAACCACCAAGAGCTTTACATTTGACAACTAATAAACCTTAGGTTCTATTAACTGATTTAGCTACCGCCTTTGCCATCAAATGATAATCCAAATATTCTGTTAACAATAAACCTAAGTATTGATAACTTATAACATATTCCATTTTATTGTTATTTAACATAAAATCAAATTTTGACCTTTCAACCCCTGGATTTTTAAAATGTACAACTTTGGATTTAGATAAGTTTATATTTAAATAATTTCTACCACGCCATATATTTTTAATACACTTAATAATGTATGAAGATCCTCAGCATTTTTCAGCCATTAATACAACATCATCATCATATAATAAAATTGCTATTATTTCATCTTCTATATTTATACCAACATCTAATGCATTTCTATCATTTACAAGGTCATTGATATAGATATTAAACATAATTGAAGATAAAACACAACCCTGTTTTAGAACTCCATTCAATCTAACACAGCATTTAACATTAGTATAAATGCTTGTAAAGCTTGCATAAAAATCATGGTACTTATGCCTAAATCTTCCAATTTTTTAAACAAAAGTGATCTGTTTACTGAATTGTATGCCTTTTTGAAATCAATAAAAGATACAAAAGTAGACAATTTACATTTTTTTTCTTGTTTCAATAATTGATGTTAGAGTGCTGATATGGTCTATTGTACTTCTTCCTTTCACAAAACCATTTCGCTCATTAAGAATACCTTTTTCCTCATAACCAGTCAACTAGCGTATTATTAAGAATAGTACAATAAAATTTGTAAGTACATGGTGCAAGTATAATATCTCGATACGACAATGGATCTCTAGGATCTGTAGTTGAGCATTTTGGTATTGGAGTGATTATACTTTTACTCCAAATATTTAGAATTTTTCCATTTTTTAAACATAAATTAAACAATTTTTGTAAAGTTTTAGTTACAAGATTGTTCTTGCATAATTCAGATTGGATTAGGTAAATACCAGGGCTTTACCATTTTTTGCACTCATCACATTAAAAACTTCTTCAAAATATATATCATTATCTAATACATCACAAAGAACATTCTTCTTTATATTAAAATTTGTTTCATTAAGATTTTCATCATTAGGATTTAATAATTTATAGAGACTGTTTTTCCATTTATTTAATACACAATCTAAATTGTCAGTTACTGACCCATCATCTAGTAAAACTTCATTTGGAATTTTCAACTGTCTTTCACAGCCAATACCAATTAGGGTCTTTATCATTAAGTTTTATGAGTTCATCTTGAGAGCTATGCCAAAATTGGCGCTTTACTTTTTGTGTTAGCCTATCAAAATCTCTGCGCTTAACTACAAATATGCCGTAAATGCGATTTGTCATTAGTATTACACTTATAATATTGTTTTTCGGCTCGACAAACAGAGTTCCATTTATTAGTCAGTTCATCATTCCACAATGGTTTACGCACACGTCGCCTTTTATTGTTACCACAATTCAAGATTCTAGGTTTTTTTGTCCAATTTTAAGTTCATTTCTTCTTGCAATATATCAGCAAAGTTACAATAAATTTTGTCTATTTCAGTTTGCTGTCCAACAGAAGATTCTATATTAGCATTACAATAGCACAGAATCAAAAACAATAAAAATGTGAAGTTCTATAAACGTTAAACATATATGACATAATTATGATTGTATTTGGATTCATTCCCAAAGTTCTAGTGACTGTTTAATGAAAGACGCAAAAGGGTGCATGTTGATGGAATTTTTACTAGCTTTTCTTCATTATTTAATTCAATAAAATTTGGATAAAAATCTATCATTGATTGATTAAGGCTATATCTGGTAGAATTATTAAAATCACAATATAAAAAGAAGTGAAATTCATCAACCAATCCATTGCAATAATTAAAAAGTTTACAACATCAAATCAGCCTGTCTTTCAAAGCCAGATATTTTATATCTTTGGGTTGTTTTTAAAACATTAAATGTTCATATCTTTCGCTGATCGAGTCCCTTGTTCAGAAACATCTTTTTTTCATTCGATTTCCTGGGTTTGATGAGAACCAAATATTTATCATCACATTTTATCTCGTATGGACACGAGAGTGAAAAAACTGGCAGCATAATATAGAGCTATAGAATCTGTTTAAAATTAATTGAATGAAAATATATACATGCATAAATTGCTTATTTATTTTTAGAATTAATCTCATTTTTTTAATTATTGGTGTGAAACAAGTTGGCCGCGACCACTTCAGTTTGTTGCTCATTTAATTGGACAAATTGTGTATTACTCCCACAATTTCCTACATTTCACTAAAATTCAATACAATTTAAAGAATTTAGTGCAGACCAAAACGGATATTTTTATTAATTTTAAAAATGTCCCGCTCATATACATTTTACAAAATAATTATTACACATGCATTGAAGATAAAATCGACAGTAATGGAAAATGTTGATACCGGGAGTAATATAAAGTATAAATAAATATTTCCCAGGTTGAATAAGTTTTATATTGAGATCGACTTTTATGGAAAAGGGAAATGTATTTTTCGTTTAAGGGTTTTTAAACATGGCAAATATAATGTTAAGCAAATATTTTGCAAAAAGACTAAGTGGAATTAAAGCCCTGGGGTCATGACAACACTATAGGATATATCTTAAGATAGTCTTAGGATATATGTTAGTCTTAAGTCGTGTCATTGAAAGGGTTACATATGACATATCTTTGAAATTGTCCTAAAGTTAGGACGAAAATTTTGGTGCCTTAAGATAGTCCTAAAATTAAGGATTGTCTTAGGATATTGGAAATGTTAACATAAATAATGAACATGGCTGTTGCGTGTATTTACATCAGTAGACGACCTATAACACGACGAAATAAGCTATTTATACAATAATATTGTGTTTTCCGTGTTATATGCCATAATTTGTCACAAGGTTTGCAGGCTTAATGCACGACCCGGAAGGGAGTGCATTATGCGCATGCCCGTAGCAAGACATTTTCAAGGGGGGGGGTGTTCGACCACTTGCGAAGCGACTTCACGGGCGTGGGTCTGGCAAAATGTTTTTGCATTTCAGAAAGTCCTATTTTTAGACTTAAATAGTCAAACTTCAATCTGAATCGCGAGTTTAATAGTGCTTATTGGTTTTCAAAGGGGGGTTCGTCCGAACCCCTCGAACCCCTCCCCCTGGCTACGGGTGTGATGCGTGATAACATTCGGACATATTTTGGCATATTACACGGATTACACAATGCTATTGTTATTATTACTCGGAATGCTTACTTCATGTCAATCAAAGTGAGAAAACCCTGCACATTAATTATCACATGATTTTTACTTACAGACTTGATAATATTCTGTATATGGGTATGAAATTTTCCGTTAGAATCAAAAGTTATTCCTAAATGTTTATGAGATGACACAAATTCTAAAAGCTGATTTTGAAATTTAATTTGGATGTCCTCTGACGACAGATCGTGATTTGAAAAAATGAGCGCCTTTGTTTTATTAGGGTTAAAGTTTACCAGCCATCTTTTAGACCATAGAGAAACGGTTTCTAAATCAATATTCATGACATCTTCTATCGTATTAGGATAGCGTGATGAATATGAAAGCGATGTGTCGTCAGCAAATAATCTAGTTAGACTGAAAAGTTCATCTGCTATGTCATTAACATATATAAGAAAAAGGAGAGGTCCTAAGACTGATCCTTGTGGAACCCCTGCATTAGTTTCAATTTCTGGGGATCTTGAATTGGAAATGAAAACAGATTGTTTTCTATTCTTAAGATAACTTTCAAACCAAGCATGTAATGGACCATCAATGCCATAAGCTTTGAGTTTGATCAATAAACCAATATGCCAGACACGATCAAACGCCTTTGAAATATCGCAGAATATTAAAGAGATAATGTTGTGCTCCTCAAGTGACATTACAATTGTGTGATAAATTTCAATTAGTTGATGTACTGTGGAGTGACCAGGAATAAAACCAGACTGATATTTGTACAGTAAATTATTAGAAATGAAATAGTTGAATACATGCTTAAACATTACTCTTTCAAATACTTTACCAACTGATGATAATAAAGATATAGGCCGGTAATTAGTTACCAAAGTTTTTTCGCCGTTTTTAAAGAGAGGTAGGACTGACGCAATTTTCCATAAAGACGGAAATTCAGATTTTCCTAACGATAAATTGAACAATATGGCTAGTGGGTAGCAAATAGTGTTTCTTGTGTTTTTTAACATGTGATGACTAATGCCGTCAGGACCAGTTGCTTTACCGAGTTTCAAAATTTGTAAAATATCTAATATTTCATTTGGAGTAATTAAAATATTTTCCAATTTCTTGTTAGTTCGTTTTTCAAACACTGGTAATGAGATATTCGAATCATTTATTGTCGAAACAGTGGAAAAATGTTCATTTAAAAGACGTGCTTTTTCAAAGTCGTCAGAGACCAAGTCACCTTTGTCATTTTTAAGTTGGCCAATCAACGTAGAATCACCAATACCCTTAACTAATTTTTTAATTAGTGACCAATATGATTTTGTATTGGTATTCGAAAAATCATCTAATAATATACTTACATTGGAAAAAAATTGTTCTTTGGTGTATTTTTTTAGATTATTAACATGATTTCGTTGCTTTTTGAAATTGTTAATATCACTATCTTTTTTCGTTCTTTTTGCAATGCTATGAAATCTATTTCTTTTTCTTATTTCCCTTCTTAAATCGGAATTGAACCAAACTTTATCTTTGGGTCTTATAGTAACCTTCTTTTGAGGTACACATCTTTTAATCAGCTCTAAAAATTTGTCATTAAAATTTTTGCAGTTCACATCCATGCTATTTTCACTTGATAATATAGATTCCCAGTCAAAAGAGGAAATAAGTTCATTGCATTTATCAAAATCAGCATGTTTGTAATCCCACACTAGTCTTTTATACGCTTTATGAAAATTATAAGGAATTTTTAGAAAAATGATAGTTGCCTCGTGATCACTATACTGTCTATCAACCTGAATTACGTAAGAGTCAATTACATCACAATTGTCAGAAACCAAAATTGGATCAAGAAGGGACTGGCGTGTATCAGATATTCTAGTCGGTTCTGTTATTACATTTTTCAGACCTTTCATTCTCATAATATCTATAAGTTTATTGTTAAAATCAGAAAGGAGATCAACATTCAGGTCCCCAGTGATGACAATTTTGGAGTTGGAATCAATAGCTATTTCAACTGAGTGCTGAAAATAATCCCAAAAATTATTGTTTTCGTTTGGCGGACGATATACAACACAAAGTAAAAACTGACAATTACAAAAGGATAACTCAAGCCATATAACTTCACCACTGAAATTCAAATCCGACCGTGGCTTACAGTTTAAGAAGTCTTTGACGTAAACCATTATACCTCCCCCAGCACTATTTCGGTCTTTTCTGAATGGATTTTTGATATAACCTTCTAACTGAATGTCCTCATTCATGACATTTCTACTTTCATTCCAATGTCATTTCACATTAACCGTTAATTACACTTTTGACTTTTTGTATTAAAATATGGGGTTCTAGTTTTTGCTCTATTTCTAGAAAACGCTCTTTACAATGTTCATGAAATAAAAGGAGAGTCTCTATATCTTTGGACATTAGCTCCCTTTCGATTTTCATGAAATTCTGATTCAATTCGCATTTCAAATTTTTTATACTTTATTCATAAAAGGGGGGTGTTTTTCGGTTAAAGCACTCTAACTGAAAAAAAAACGCTTATAGCAATTTTCATGAAATTATAGGAAAGTTTTAATATGCATTGACATATAATCTTCTTTTCGATTTTTATATAAAGAAATAAAATGCGTATGGTGCGCTTTAGCGCAGCTACTCAGTTCCGCCTACCGGCAGTAACGTGTAAAAGGTTACCAAACATTATTTGTATCGATATTTTGAATTTAATGGATATTTTATAAAGTTTAATAAACATCAAATTGAAACTTTTAACATACACATCAGGTTTAAACCGTGTTGATTTAATATCTAGAGATAGGACCTACTTGACTAAGTTTTCATAAATTTAATAACTTTTAATTAGAATGGTACCACCGAGCTTCCGGATTTTTTCCAAATATAATGAAAGTAGTAAATTGAGAACAAATCTGGTCTTAAATGTAATTAAAATGAAAATTCATCACATTTTTATTAGATATTTATCATGTTTTATACCTCTTTTTTAATAGTTAATATTGTAGTCATGGATGCTGTTTTAATTTCGTGGTAATGAAACTGAGTATCTCTTTTAAGCTGTTTGGAATGTTGACTTTAGTTCGTTTTCATTTGTAATACAGTAACTTTTACTGAATGAACCGACTACTAATACATAACTCAATTGAAAACAGTATATGAGAAAAAGACGACAATTTTCATATGAAGTGTTGCGGAATGGTTTCGTTTTGACTACTATGACAGTTTCTGTAATTTATGATACAGGTGTGTAAACTGTTGCACCTGGTTAAATTAACATCAAAGAAAACACATTATAGTTGACTACTATATGTAAAAAGCTTTTAAGTTTTATTTCAGATCTCTTTATGATTGCCAGTCTTTTATTTGTCTTGAATTTATAAATTTCTTCAAAAGGTTACAAAAATTTCAAATATATACATTTATAAGACAAAACAAAAGGTTGATAAAATTTCGATTTAACTATGCGAACTGTGTAATGAGATTAAATGGAACCCGGTGGTACTGTTAAAAAACCGTCATCCGTGGAAACAAATAAAATACCAGTTCTCCATAAACGGGGAATGGGGGATTGAAAACTATAAATATCCTACACAGCAAATAAATGCTCTCAGTTGGACGGCCAAAATAAACCTTTAGGAAACTTCATAGTGAGCATGTGTATAAAATACTAAATTCGGGTATAATTTCTTTTATTTAAGTTTGCAAACATTAGAGAAAGAAGTATTATAACTTGGTTTTTTCTCTTAAAATTTGGATATTAACAATATCTATCCAAATTATATATTTTTGTTGTCAATATCTATCCAAATTTTATATTTTTGTTGTAAGCACTGACATATTTAATTAATTCCAATTTTTCTTTAAAATAGAAATTGAAATCTCTCAAAAGGAAAATAACTCTTTCAAATTAAAATTAGAAAGAATGGACTATGATTTCGAACATTTTGTTTGGTACCGCGTATATTAAAACGATGACCCCCAAATTTAATTTCATTTCCTAAAAGCATATTATTAAAGCTATCTTTACAATCTTAATTTCAAAATATACTATCTGCTGGTTTTCTTTCTTTTTCAGAATTGTGTATTTTCCCTATTTAAGCTTTTTGTACCAACAGAAACTCGAAAAAAGGACGGTGACATATATATTTGTTTTTATTTTTCGAAATACCATGATTAGGACTACATCTCGGCAAAGTATGAAAAATTTCAGTGATAACTTTTAGTAATGATCTACCTTACAATCCAATAACTTCCACCACAAGGCACTCGTTTCTTTTCATTAAGTTTTAATATAAACCAGCACCTAATACGATTAAGGCATGGACCAGGGGCGGATCCAGGAGGCAGGGTTTCCCGCCCCCATTTGAAATGCAATAATGAAAAAAAAAGATACGTTTGGGGTAAATTTTGGTCTTAATCGGTGCCTGCCATTTTTTAAAATTTCTGTTCTGATATCGACCAAAAATAATCTGGCTGAGTTGAACCATGAAAAAAATGGTCTGGCCCAGCATTGGTCCCTGTGAAAATATAGTCTGGCCTAGCATTAATTGGTCCCTGTGAGTAATTAGTCTGGCCCAGCATTGGTCCCTATAAAGAAATGTCTGGCCCCAGCATCGGTCCCTGTGAAAAGATATTCTGGCCGCAGCATTGGTCCCCTTACAAATAGTCTGACACCGGCTTTGGTCCCTGTGGAAAAACAGTCTGGCCCCGCATTGGTCCTTGGGCAAAAATAATTTGGCTGGCGAAAATTTCTTGTATAGACTGCATTATTACCAAATTTTCGCTAGATTTGCATGCGAAAAAATGATCTGAAGGAGACATGAATCCCCTTCACTGTGGCATTATAATAGCACAACAATCACAGAATAGTCTACATAACACTTGTATTACTTGCATTTTGTATTCAATTTGTCACGTACTGGAAGCCATATTCCGCACGAAATCATTAAAGAACGTCGAATGTTATACCTATGTACATACTAAGTTATTCACGCTTTAAAAAACGGAAACCTGGATTTTACTTAGTTCTTATGTTCTTTTTGTCAATTTAAAACTGTTTAAATCATACTTATGTTTATAATGGTAAAATCTAAATCAGGGAATTTTAATTACTTGTATAATCGCCTTATCTTTTAATAAACCGAAAGCTCTCCGGACATACTGACCTAACAGATAATTTAAAGTAAACCTACCGTAGACGCCAGTTTTATCAACAAATCTTTTATCACTACCTACCTTTCGTCACAGTCGCAATGGAGAACAGCATGGAAACGATAGTTGAATGTATTAAATCTGGTGGAAAAACTTGGAATAAGGTCTGGACAACAGTCATGATCCCTGCAACATTCATCCGCCTCCCTGTCCTCGCCAATATCTTCGTAATGCAGTGCAGTTTGACCCCTCCCGCACCATTTTGTACCTGGAAACATTAAGAATTTGTTGATAACTGAACGTTTCCGTCGGTGGTGCTCGATAGTCGAACTGGTGTCTATATTTCTTTGTCCTCCCTCTCTTACTGTAGGTAATGCTTGTCGTTGCCTTTTTTTGTTTTTGACGTTTTTTCTCATCCGCTTCTGATAACCATTGTTTATCCGGATATATTGAAAACTGTTATATTCGTCCTGCTCTTCCAACGTGTTCCTCACCAGTCGGTTACATAATTTCATTGCATTTTTAATTTTCACAAAATCTTTAAACTCCTTTAAATCCTTTCTATGTTCAAAATGGTTAGTAGCAGAGTTTCCGTTACTGATATCGCCAGTTTTGTAAAGGTAATGAACATCTAACTCATTAGTTCTTTCTGGAACAACAGTTGAAAATTGGCGCACAAAATCTAGAACTTGTTTGGGTTCTCGTGTATATTCACAATCTTTTATAATTCCATCTTGAAAAATTAACTGAATGAAGTCATGTCCATTTGTCATTTGGCGAAAATGTAGTTCATAAGAAGAATTTTGAAATGCTAATGTCTCCATAACTAATATTCCTTTGAATGCAATTCTCAGCTCGCGAAAGTCATTTCTAATTATAATATTTATAAAGTTATGATGAGTAAAATTATTTCTTTCGAAAACTTTACCTTCTGCAGAAAACACCAAAATAGAAACCAAAATAAAATTTGTCAATTTTCCAAGTTTTTCAACCATTTTTCTACATTTTATGTTATAACTACTATAACTACTATCCCGCTTACATTAGTTTATTCCCATCAGTAAAATTACTACGAGTGCTCCGATACATTCATTCATGACTTCTGTGAAGACTACAAGGTATTGTTACACTCCGATAAGTAAGCTTAATGTTCAGGTAAACCAACACGGCCTTCAATAATCCACAATAACTGAAGCAAAATAAAAGTATTTTATTAAAATCGTTTTATTATAACCTTTATCATTAACACGGTAGGTAAGAAATAATAACCATTCCTTAAACTGTTCTAACCAAAAGTCAGCACTGCCACTCAACTCACAGTGCAAAAAATTAAGCTGTACTTAGAATTGAATTTTTACAACGATTTAACTTTTTATCCCAATTATAACAACTTGTTAGATCATCGGCGGATTAAAATACTTGACTGGTTTAATTCGACATTCTTCATGTGAAGTCAATGTTACCTTTGTTTCTCTTCCTATGTTACAAGGTCGTTCGTTTCTATGGGTCATTTCGTCTTGTTGTCTTTTTCTAATAAATGCATTGCTCTCATCATTGCAAAATCACTTACAAGTTCATCTTAAAAGAAGACCTATATAAAGAAAAGAAAGATTTTGTATGATTTTCAATGAGAAAAAAAAAGGTTAAAGGTTAAGGCTTACAATCGACACACCATAAGGCCAAAAGATTATCGAGTAACAATAGGACATAAAACATGCTTTTAGGACCTACATTCTTTCAGAGGTATGTATAAGTAAGCACATTACCTTTAATTATACAAATTCCTAGGAAACCTCTTCTAAAACTATCTTTAGCCAGTTGCTTGTGTTCCACAAATATAACTTGGTCCTGGTAAGTCGCCTTGTGAGTCTGATCTGTTAAATGCCAACTGAAAATACATGTTTTATCTAATACCAACTGTCTGGTAATGAGCAGTCTTAAAATGCAATATAATTTCCATATAAATGATAAAAATTAAGGCAGAAATTTTTGTGTCCCTTATTCAACTCTAATTTTAAAATAAAAATACCTTTTCACACTTAAATCTTTAAGTGATACTGAAAGACATGATATATAGGTATTTTATTCCGTCACATTTTTATAATCTGACAATAAGATAGTAGTAATCTGATATTTTACTATACCATTGAATACGTTAAACAGAATTGGTTACATCTCTAATTACAGTTAACTACTGAATTTGTCTAAAGAGAATCGTTGCAATGAAGCGATTTGCTTGCAAAATTCTCGAACGTAATAAACATTTATTTCTCCAACAGTGGACAAATTACTCCTATATAAAGGATCAATAAAATCTTATCTGCAATTTATTTTGCCAAAATAATCCAAAAGAACAGGGTACTTTTTCTCAATTTCCAACAGATTAACAATTAATAAAGATTTATAACATTTATGGTTGATTGAATGTTGTTTGACGTACAGCAGCAATTATTTATTGCATATTCAGGACGATAAAATATTAATGAATGATGTAGACTGACTCCTGCTTTGTTCTAAACCGATATGGTTTATTCTGACTCTGGGCCGACCAGTCTTTGCTCCTACTGCTAAACGCTGCGTGTTCAGCGGAAATGCAGCAAATACCAATTTCAATACCTTTGGTTAGACCTTACCGGGGTAAGTCCAGCTAGTGTAGTATACCCATGTGAGAGATCACAAGTGCATAGGTGACAAATTTGAAACAAACTAAAATATAAAACAGAAAAAGTAACAAAAGCTTGGAATCCACGAACGCCTTTACAAAACATGAGTGGAATAGGGTGCTCCGGAAAGGAAAGCATCCCCTGCCCCGCGAGCAAAACCCGTCGTTGAATCGTTAAACTCTAATCCGGCTTAACGTGAATCCGAGAAGATGTCAATTCATTGTTGCATTACCGGTAACAGATCCATAACTAGTTGAGATACACTGACACCATACGAATCAACCAATTCATGGTGGCGACCATAAAATTTTATGAGGGATTTCACTGGACTATGTATTTTTGAATTCCCACATGAGCTTTCTACACTGGATTCATTTGGGACGATTTATGGCTTTTCATAAGGAGTGGTATTCTACACTTGTTGAAGGCCTTGTAAAAACCCCTAAGTTTGTAAATTCCTTCTGTTTTATTCATGGTTGTTTTGTGACCTGTCTGATATTTACTCCATAACCTTTCCTCCATAACCTTTACTCCATAACCTTAACTCCATAACCTTTCATTCTCATATTTAACTACTGAACCTTTAACACCGACTAAAAAGTATAGAAAGTGCAAACGAATAAAGAAACACAAAGATTTTATATCCTATACTCGGGCCTAATGACCTCATGTTCTCTTAGACATTTGTTTTTCCGCGTATTTTGTTCTTCTGACACAGAAAATCATGAAAGTAACAACTTTCACTTGCATGGCGTCTGTCGTTAATGTCGTCAATCTATCCGCTATTTAAAAATATATGGTTCAAGCATTGCTGTTGAGTTGAAATCAACGAAATGGCCATACAGTGCGGCAGTTCGTAATACATTTATATAAAATGAAACTGATTTTCAATGGATGTAGTGCCTGTTTCTTGTGTGGTCCAACACAACCATGATAGGGGCCGTTTGTAGAAAAAGAACAGTTTTTTTTTAATTTTATCCTCTTATATTTAAACGCAATAATATGGAATAAATGTCAGAAAGATTCCGCACGATATATGTTTTTAAGAAATAAACAAGAGCCTTTAACTCCGTATACAGCGCTCAAACTGTTATTTCCAATTCGGATCATATTTTGGTGCAATGCTTATTTTCTAAATTTTTCCTGACATCTCTACCCAAAAACCAAGATTACCGCCACAACATTTATTTATACACTGGTCGTACGAAGAGTTCTGTCACAAAGACAATGAATATGAGCATTTTTGTCTTGAGACTTATATAATACTTCTAATTGTCCCGAAGTTAATGCTTTTATTTTGAAAACGGAATGTCTTATCCTTCCTAAATCAGTCAACATTTCCATGAGCCTTGTTAGTGGGGATATATGACAAAATTACTACCAAACATTTTTTTCGTATTTTTAAGTATTTTGTGCAGTTTCATGCCTCTTCGTACTAGTAAAAAGTGATTGGTTGATTGATTGCTGGTTGCTTAACGTCCACTGGCAAATACTTCCTGCATATTCAGGACGAGAACAAATTCAACAATTATCAAAATCGAAAAAGGGGTGGGATGGGACACAACAGGGCAACGGTTTTTGACAGCCACTGGAAAAAGGGAGTGATGGGTAAGGACGGAAAATTTAGCCTTTTGTAGCGGCATAAACTACAAAAGGGGTCTTTTACGTGCAAGAACCGTGGCAGTCTCCTAACACGTCTTCCACAATGGTCCACGGCCAGGATTTCTATATTATGAACTGGCAACCCCCCAACGAGAAGGCCTCCCCTATCCGCCACCTGGGGTTCGCGCTGGGTCAACTCTGTGGGTCGTGCCCTGGAGACCGCTCCGGTGCCCAGGTAAAAAGTGAAAATTTTACCAAACATCATTATTTAACCACATATTTAAAACCTTCTGACACCTAACTGCTTTGCAAATTGGAATTGAATAATTCATTTCATACATTTTTCATAAAACAGAGGCCAAAATAGTCCTTATCATATTTTGTTCCCTAACTTCAATGTCTTCATATCTGAAAAATACTGAGTCAACAGCAACCAAACTGTGATGGATTGAATCTCTACCAAAAGTATACCAGCGTTTCCACTTTTTCATCTAGATGGTAGCAACAGACTAAATTAATATAATATGGGATCTTATAGGAGATTCACCAAACTTAAATGGAATGTTGTAACAGTAGTACCACTGAACTAGGTAAAAAAGGTCAGCTAAGGCAACAACCATGTTCTTATCTGGGGGGCCTGGGATTTTTTTGAAAAAAAAATATTTTAATGGCCTATCTGACAGAAAAAATTTTAGACTTTGCATTGTAGTTGAAAAAAAATCAATGCTGTCACCTGCTAGAAAAAACTAGATGTTCAAAACACCTAGTGATCTGGGATTGGGGTGCATGGATTAGAAAAGAAAACAAAACGCGTTATCTCGAAAATGTCATGGCAGGAAAAAAAATTTTGCTTCCCTTCTCACAAGAAAAAAAATAATTTGTCGGGGGAAGGTTTTGAAAAAAAAATTATGAACACAATGAAAATCCCAGCCTCCCCACCCCCCCCCCCCAGATAAGAAAATGGTTGTTTCCTAATTTGTTTATCCTTAATCGTCCGCATAGATTTGTTCGTGTATATTGTATTGCCTTGATATAGATTGTATCTTATATTAAATAAATTCGTATGTAAAGCTTCGTTTGATTGCAGAGCGTAGCGGCTTGATCATTTATTAAAATTGACTACATTCTCTATTAATGGACGTAAACCTACGAATCTCGACATAGAGCTGATTTTATGTAAACCATTAATTCTACACTAGTAATTACCAGGCGATATTAATTTAATTCATTTTCTGTTAGGGAATAGCTTTTTTTTCTCTTTTATCTTTTATAGTTTTTTAGATGAGTTTTGTTTGAAAACCTGATGAATCGAATATGATTATATTCCAAACATACTTTACGAAATTCAAAGACTTAATTCAATAAATCAGCTTGAAAGCTACATCATACCATAACATATTTGTATTTTCACAGCTAAGTTAAATTATTTTTGAAACTGAGATTTTGCATGATTTCTCCGTTTTTTTTTTTTTAATTTTTGATATTGTTGTGTTTATATTAAAAGAACGGAGAGCCATTAGAGATTACCGATATTGTTGACACCAGAATACTATAGTATAGGGGTTTTAATCCATTGCGGAGTTGCTTGTATTGCTGATAATATGACCAGTGTAGAATACCAATGTGAGAGATCAAAAGTACACAGTCCAAAGCGACGAGAGAGAACTAAAAGATAAAAAACGAAAACAAAAAGGACAAAGGCTTGGAATCCACGAACTCTTTTCCAAAACAGGTATGTTGTCAGGTGCTCCGGAAGGGTAAGCATCCCTTGTCCTGCACACGTAAACAGAATATCAAACAGCCGCTTCTGTATCCACTGAGGATTTACCGGTATTGATAATAACATAATATTCCACATTCAAACCATATTAACTTGTATAACTCATTTATAGCATATAAACCCCTATTTACTGCAGATTTGCCGGTAATATTCTACGATCACAGCCGATTTTCCTCTTTTGCCGATAATATATCCCATACCATACAGGGTTACTGGTATACATATATTGATCTTCATCTCGAATTAGACAATAGAGGAGGACTTCACACAAACCTATATGACAAACGTGATATCTTCAACTTTCCAATAGTCAACTTCCCGTTCATTGGCAGCAACATTTCAGCTGCCCCGGAGTATGGCGTATATATACATTTCCCAGCTCAAACGTTATATTGAGCAAGTGTCCAGTACAGCGATTTTCTGGACAAAGTTCACGGTGTATATTCAAAACGCTTCCTTTCCGAAAAAAATCGTTAGAAACGCTTCCTTTCTGAACAGGAGAACGCTTCCTTTTCGATCTTGTACACAGACGACAATGACGCTTTGCCATAGGACGGTAAATGTTATTATTTTTTCATAATAAAATAAGCTGTTCTTGACTGAACAAGAAGTTGACGGAACAAAACATTTTGAAGTTTATAAAATCAAATATGAAAATATCAGCTAACTATCATACATATAACAAAAAACTCCAGAATAACGGCGTCACTGGAAGCGACTAACATTTGCACTGAAACATCAACAAAAATACAAGAATTGTGAGACTTCTCCCCATATGTTTATTGATAAATAACAATT
>JAULBM010291478.1:0-15665 GCA_032357055.1 Geukensia granosissima | reverse complement strand
CAAAATGCAAACGGGGGTTCACTTTTTTTGGTACTCGAGAGAGGGGGTTGAGAATTTTTCTGTGTTTGGAAAAAAGGGGGGGCATTTTAAGTAACATTAAATTGTATGTATACCAGCAGATTCCCTCCTGTTGTATGTTACCTGCAGTACATTATATTTTGGTCATTTTCTACAACGAAATATATGGATGTCGTTGAAAAGTGGGTGTTTTATGAATAGTTTCACATTTGTATTTTGGATGTGTTTTAATTCAGCTTCCGTTGTTGTATGGATTCCGGTTTATTATTGAAGGCCGTAATGGGGCCTGTAGAGGTTAAAATTTCACTGTTATTTATTAGTGGATGGCTGTCTCTTTATGACAATCATGTCACATCTCTTATTGATAAAAGCCTACTAGGTTAAATGCCACGCATGTAATACAATTCTAGAAAATCATGCATGTGTCACATATATGATTAAGACTTCCTGTCATAGTAAATAAGGAAAAGTTAGACGTGTTTCAGGCATTTTTGACTTATCTCCTTAGTATGAATTCTTATGGAGGTGTCTATATTCATCTTACTTAACGTAATTAACTACCTTCATCTGTGCCTCTTTCAAAGTTAATTCTCACAAATGCATTTCTTCAGTATTTATGACTCCTCTTTTCATTCTTCCAGATCGTTGCTCCTTTCCTTGCTGGTCGACTAACGAGTCCCCTGGCTTTTTTTCAATAGCCGGAAAAGTTGTGTCTTGCATGGTTTGTTCAACATTAGACGAAATTACTTAATCTTGACATAGTTAAGATTCCTTAGGGACACGAGGGAACGACCATTTCACAAAAAATGATCTGATAACCAATTTTATGATAATAAATATCTGGGCAGGCAGAAAACAAAAAGTATTCGGAAGCCTGTTAAATTAAAAAAAAATATTGCGACTAATCGCTGTGAAAAACTAAAGAAAATATTTTATGACCTCCTTAGGTTACATGGTCGTTTCCTTAACTCATGTAACTGTTGATGCGTTGCCGATCAACGAGTTACCTGTACAGATCACTGTATCCTATCACCTATACGGCGTGAGTTCCCGCCTGGGTTTGTACCATACAAAAACGGGTTGCGTTTAACTCACATCACATGTGATAAGTTTGTCAAGATACCTGCCCAAGGTCGGTGGTTCTCTCCGAGTACTCCGGCTTCCTCCACCAGTAAAAGTGACCGCCGCGATATGACTGAAATATTGTTGAAAGTGGCATTAGACCCCAAACAAACAAACAAACTAATTTCATATGTTGAAGTACTCAAGGAATCAGATTGCATTTTACAAAATTTGATTCATAGTGTGTAAAGAAACTTTTTTCAAGTCTGTGTTGGTGTCCTTTAAAGAGATTAAAAGTTTGCAACAGCAACTGGCCCATTGCTTACATTAAATAAGTATTGTTTGGCTAGTGAGTCATATTTTTCTCATAGAATGGTTTGGTTTGTCATTTAAAACTAGATTTAACATTGACTGAAATATTTAAGGTGGTTTTAATCTATAACAGCTAGTTAAAATACACTTCACAAATAAAACAGAAAAAAAAACAGAAACCCCTAGTAGTATGATAAGATTTCTAAATTTCTTTGAATAATTATAAAACTAAAATATTTCTGTCACTGATTAATTTCCTCTTAAGATTTTAGACTCCTAGGTAGACCTGCTATACAGTACCTGTTGTGTTCTTTCAATGGATCAGTTGGTGTTGCTGATTTTTTTTATCTTTCATTAACATCAACATATACAATGGAAATGTAACTCTTGATCCACTGTAATTACTAAATATCAATGAATTAAATTGAAAGCATGCTCTGACATAGAGGTAGATGGATTGTTATACTGTTTTAGCTGTCACAACTTCAAGTTTTGTTTTATGGTTTTTTTTTGTTAAAATAAATATTTTGGGTTAAAGCAAAATTGCTTGCATAGTTATCAGTGTTTAATTATCATTTTTTTTCAACAATTAAATTTTTCAATGATTATTATAGGGTTTGTATGGTTTAAATTGAAACAAAATAAGCATAAATAAATAAATAGGGTTAGAATACTCTGCATTTGGAATTTTTTGCAGAAATACATATTTCATTTGATTTTTTGTTATTGATTATGTATCTGCAGGTTTTGTCTTCCAAAATTGACATTTAAAAATAAAAATTTTAAAACATTAATTTAAACTGCCCTTAGATTTAATTTATGAAACAATGAAAAAAATGGGGGTTAGCAAAAAAAATATCCAGTAATTCAAAATGAATAAAACCAGAGAGATCTAAAGTCATCTGCCTTTGGCAGAACCCTGAAAAGAATTCATCATTAAAGTTTATTAGCTTATGACAGTTTTATCTGTCTTTCAAATGAAAGCAAACTTATTTTTCCAAATCATTAATATGAATTTTATAGACAATTTAGTCACATATTCACTGAAGAATTGTTAAGTTTGTAAGTTAAGCATGTGAGTAAAATGGGTTTATAGATTTTAAGTAGGATCAGTCATTTTTCAAGCTCCAGCTGGTCTTTTTGTTTCTCATCAGATGAATAACCATGTTATACTGCCCCTAGTGAATGCATTTACAAGATAAAGATTAGCATTACACAGTTTGTAACACATTGATGCCATTTGCACTCATAGAAAATTTGTCAAATTAAAAGCAGTCAATTGCAACATTTAATAGAACAGTGGTATTTCATGAACTGACACAAAAAATATACCATCCAGTGTATTCTAATCGTGATGGATTAGTAAGTATGTCTAGGTGCACATATCAACTTTTGTGAAGTATGAATCTGTTATATTGGCAGATTTCAGCAATGTCATAAAGTTGAATTTGTTTGTTTGTGGATATAAGTCAGTGATATAGGAGTGTAAGTCATTTGTTTTCTACTTTAATGTAACAGATTTTTTTTCTACATTGTTAATTTTTATGTCTGATGTTTAACTTGGAATGAAAAGTGTGAAGACAGCTTGACAAGCTCAGTTTATCCTGTTCTATTAACCTCACAACATTGTCTTTAGTTCTACTGTCCCTATTTGTTATTTGCCTTAAACTTTCTGTATATTTAAGTCCAGTTATAGATATAGCAGTATAAAATAACATCTTTGACAATTTTTTTGCAACTTCCATTTACTGCTTTGCTAGTGATACAGTTGACAACCATTGCTTTCACATGAAAATGCATCCAGTGTATTTTTGTAACATCTTTAACAGACATAATGCACAAAAGCAAGATAGAAAAGTATTGCACTAAGTAGTCTTCCCTACCCTTTTTTACCCTTTGCTACCTTTTTTTGCTTTGTTTTGGAGACATCTCAACTGAATGCTGATGGTGGAAATGCATTTTATTTAAAACAGCATTAAAAAAACAGGTAATGGAATGGTTCTACCATGTAAGTAAGCAAATGGCTGCTTTGGAATAACTTGTTCCATTTTTGGATGGTGTATCAAATCTTTAAGTGAGATAACATTGGTTATCAAGTATTTTGCTTTTACAAAGAATTAAAGCTTGTATTTGAAGTGTTTTTTTTATGTTAACAGCAATTCACAGGGCAGGTTTTGTGTCTAAAATGATTTATGGTTTTAGAAATTATACTTGAAATATCTATTTATACACATAGTGCTATTTATATAGTATTTTCATCATAGTTTGTTACTTCTGTTAAATGATACACAGACAGTGTATGATGGTCTATTATGATATATCTTTTGTGTGTGTGAAAAAATGAGAAATTTTCATAAGTACTTTTTACATGGGTAAAGGAAATACCTTGATATTTAACATGACATGCTATAGTGAAATCTGTATATCTTGGTTTCTTGAAATGAGATGGCTTATGACAGAGAAAAGCAAAATGCATTTTTAACCAAACATTGCTAAAAAGTTTAATTTATGACATGCAAAGAAGTTAATGAGGTACATCAACATATTCCCAGTAATAAGACATTAAACTAATAAGAAGAAAATTTAAAATGTTGAGTGTCAGTTTTTGTTGGATAGTCAATAAGCCACATGCAGTTTGTCCAGTTTAATTGCTAGTATATATTTTCAAATGGATAAGAAAAACTAGTGCTCTTGGAATAATTTGGACAGGTTTTTTTTTACTGAAGAAAAATGTTTTTTTTTTATAATTTGGAAAATCTGTGTGGAGAATCCCACACTGCATGCGCATAAAGACCCTTTTTGTAGATTTTCAAAAAGATGTTGATGTTTCTACAAAAGGCAAAATTTTTCTTCCCTACCCATTACTCCCATTTTTCAGTTGCAGTCAAAAGCCGTTGCCCTGATGTGTCCCATCCCTGACCTTCTGTCAAAGTTTATGACAAATGTTGACTTTGTTCTCTCCCTGAATATGCCTGAAATATTTGCCACTGTGTGTTAAGCAACCAACAAACAACCAAAACAAATTTATGTCATTAATCATTTTAAGGTGCTAGTGTTCAGTTAGTGAACTAGTAATGATCAGATCATTAATTTAAAATATATATCTGGGTTGCTTTAAAGGATTGTGGCCTAATTACAAAGGAAAGGAATGGAATGCAACAAAAGATAAGTTTTTTGTTCTTTATTAGATAAACTGTAGCTTGTTAATGTATTTTAATAAAATGAAAAATGGCCATAGAATTTTTATGGAAATTGGTAACATACTAGGAAGGGTTATGAAGAGTAAACTTGATACAAGATTAAATTCACGATTGTAACTTGAGAAGGCTTATTTGAAAATGGATACAGTGATCAACTATTATTCAATTTGATTAAGAGAAATAAGATGTAAGCATATATAGTTCAAAAATGATAAACCAATGGTGAACTGCTTGACCTTTAAAGCAACATGGCTGCACTTGAGTTGTTATATGATATTAATTTAAAACTTTATAACTAAAATCTATGAAATAACTTTTAAAACCTTGACATAAGGCACAATGTTCTTTTAAGACTTTTTTATATATGTAATATATTCAGAAAGATTACATGATTTTCAAATTCTTACACACCTGTAAAATTTACTCAAAATCAGTTCAGTATGTATTGTCATATCTTTACCCAAATTTTCCAGATTTAAATATAGTTTTTTGCAATAACTGATATTTTATATTTACTGATTCTTTAGGGTAAAAAAAGCATATGTTTTTGAATTGTATTTTCAAGAACTCCATTCTGTTTTAATTTATGATTAAAAATATGCATAATTTTACATTAGATACATTTCAACATTAGTAATTTTCCTTTTTTTATATAAAAGCTAATATTGATTTGCTTTATATGCGTTTGTACAATTTGTGTTCAGTTGTAATGCATGTACATTGTAAATTTTGTACAGTTTTCATAATTAAGAAAAATGAATACACACTACATTTAAGTTTTATTTTATCCTATGATAGGAAATTATTTTGCCATTTATGAGTGCAGGATTAAACATCTGGGAAAAATCAATGATCTTTGCTTGTTCCTGAAGAGAATTATCCAATTCTCACTCTCTCTCACTTATTGAAATCCAGATTAAGTTGGCAGATGTTTAATTAAGTGAATATCGACAGATATTCAAAACACTTCAATTTGTCTGGAATAAATTATCATTTAACCTAAAAATTCAATAAACTTCAGTAATGTACATCATTGTGCAATGTGGGATTTCTATACAATTGTGGCTTTATAAAAACTTGTTCTTATGATTCTTTAATTAGTGCAAATTATAAAAGTATCCAACTTGATGACATAGAAACAGGATAATGTGAGAACTGATCTGTACACCTCATTGGGACATTCATTATGCAGTTAAAGGTGGTGATTGATGCTTCAGTGGCTCAAAAAGTATGGATATCCCAAACCTTCTTAGACCATAAAATGTTTGTACATTTTCAATTATTTTGGAAATTTGGTCTCGTATTGCAGTGCAAAAGACTGTTGTATTTATGTAGACGTACTCAAAATCTTTCTTAGTTCTGGAATTTTGTTGTGCAATAATGAGTTTTTGTCATTACTTTGAGACTTTTCATCCACATGTATATTTTTTTCGTTTTCCACTAACAAACCATTGTGCAATGAGGAGAAAACTTGACAGAAACTTTTATTTGAAGGTCCCCTACAAAAGTTGTTTTTGTGTTGATTGCATATTCAGATTCTGGATTTCAAGATTTGTTGTTTTCTTGTCAGAAACTGCCAAGCTGGTACAATTGTTTTGTTGTGTTGATGTTTCTTAATGAAAGTTTATTTTATATGCTAAATAGGGAGGTCACAACTCTGCATTTTATATCTTATCTGAAAAAGTCCAGTCGGTGGTTATATATTTCATGCTGTTTGTGAGTGGCTGCTATAAGAGGGCATAAACATTTGAACTATATTGACTATATTGGAAATTTATTCAACTATGTTTTCTGTAGGTTATATATGTTTATTTATTTGTGAATTATCGTTACGTTTTATGTATGGATCTAAAATCAATGATGGTGAAAAACTCAAATATTAATAAATATATAATCATGAGAGAAAAAAATAAATAAATACGGCACAAATACAATCCAAAGGTCACGAGTCAAGACCTGGACTTGTACATACAACATGTGATTAATCTAATTTTGTTGGACACAAATCACTTCTTTCATTATGTGGACAAAGGCAAACTTAGTGTAACAGCTGTTAAAACATATTACGTAGAATATCAATCATGTTGAATTGAAACATTGGGATAAAATGTTCCTGCACGCACTGACATCCAAAGCATAACATTTACTAAAACATGAAAAACATTGAAACAACCCGAGTTCACTATCAGGTTAAAATTTACTGGAAAAGGGTTTTGCAAGACTACATAATCATCATACCTCTCACTTAGAAGAAGAGGTGGTATATTTTTAAGCTCTGTCTTTCCGTCTGAAACCATTATTTTCATAACATATTTCTCAGAAACAACTGATCATAGCCATTTGATATTTGGTATTCAATGTCAACTAGGGATCCCATATCAGGCTTGCTGATTTCAGATTTGTGCAAAATCACTTCCTATTCACCGACTAAGTATTTTTTCGCACTTTTTTTTGAAAAAGTGATAGGTAGAATCGAGTAGTTGCAGATATCTTATGTGTATAGTACAACTAACAACCAGGAGTCTAGACTTCAAATATAACACACTGTAAAAATCCTACCAAAAAGCGTACAATTACTATGAAAAGTGCACCAGATACTATAAAAAAAAAAAAAACAAAAAAAAACAAGTAAATAGAGGTACTTTCTAGTAAAAGTTTGGTAACCTTTACGGGATGATCGAGCATATCGTTTCCGTCTCCCTGTCTTCAAACCAATATTCCCTGTAAACTACTTGAGGTAAGGGTTTGTTGGAACTGTTAAAAAGGTTATGAAAGTAAATATGTCTACCGCGTAGTTATATAATGGTGCTTATTTTTTATACTGAAAAAAGTGCAAGCAAGTTGCATTAATAGAAAAATAGGGGATATGGTGTAAATATTCTTGGCATATAAATCTCAAATATACAAGTATCCAAGCAAAGGAACAGCGCTTTGATTACTGTTCTTCATCGTGAGGCCATCAACGCAGAGTAAAAACTCGCACCTCACAGATAGTTGGCGGTAGTTGTTATCAATAACGGGAGTACTTCATGTCAATGCTGGCTTATAATTCAGTAATTAAACTATACTCTATGTCAGGCTTTTGTGGAGTGTGAATTTTGAGCTATATTAGAAAATATGCGAGTTTCTGTCTTTGTATTAATTTTTAATCAAAAGAAAGAATTATTCCACAGTTAAAGGTGAATGTTTTACACTATGCAATAACGTTTTACATACTGTTATCTGCCAATGAATTCTTTACGGAGATTTAACATTGAGGGTTGGCCATCTTCATTTTTGGCAGGAGCGCTTAAGTTTGACCTAGATAAAGTAATTCTAAAAAATGCGCACATTTCTTTTGTTCGGACCTTCTTTCGCTATTCATATAAGAAGAATTACTTTTAAATTTCTATTTAGGTGCACCTCAAACCATTTTTGCATATTATCTTATTATAGTTTAATTACTTATTTATTAAGCAGCGTCGACATTGTTTACTCCCAGTCTCGCGCTAGCGCGTGCAAAAAGGCCTTTCCGGCAAACAAATGGCTGATTTTACAATGTAAAATCCCCGTAGAGAATTAAAAACTCGGTGCAGCTTTAAATACGTCGTGATTTCTAAAAAGTATTATTGCGACTTGCTTGCACTTTTTTCAATCTATAAAATAAACACTATTTTATACGAATATGGTAGACAGTTTTTCTTTCTTAGCCTTTTTACCCGTTTCAACAAACCCTGATGTAGAGTATAGGAATAATTAACTTGCAAAAAGGGTTTGAGGCGCGACTTAATGGAAAATTTAAAGTAATTCTTCTTTGTGAATTGCAAGAGATGGTCGGAAAGAAATCGTGCATTTTTTTTAAATAACTTTATCTGGATCAAATTTAAGGGCCCCCGCCAAAAAAGAAGATGGACAACTTTCAACGTTAAATTTCTAGAGAGAAATTTAGTGACAGATAAATCTATGAAAAAGCTGTTGCATTATGCATTATGTAAAGCATAACTAATAATTGTTTGATAACTCTGTCTTGTATTTAACAAATACAAAGAAGGGAACGCACTAATATTTTAATTAAGCTCCAAAATTGCACTTCCCTTAATCTCGAATACAGCACTATTACATGCGTCTACATGGCATTGTAGTTAGGTTGTCCCATTCGGAATTTAATCTGTCATTGATTGCCACCTGCCAACAAAGATTGCTACCTCAACCGACCATGTTTTTACAAAGGATCTCATTATGAGATTTACTTGAAAATCTTCATCTGGATTAATTTGGCTTTATCATCCACTATCTGAGCTCATCTTTGATTGATTTTCTTAATGATTTCAATTTCAAGATGACACGACGGTTTGATTTTGTAATATATTGGACACTTCGGGTTCAAGGAACTTTTTGTCTAAAACTTAGCTTTGTCACTAAAAATATAAAACAGTGACATCCTTAAACCTTTGCTTCAACGTTTGACACCCATTAGCCGAGCAGAGAGACAAAATGCATTTCTCATATGGTAGACTTAAGCTGCCTTCCGAATTGGGGAAAACTCCGGTAATGTTTTGTAAGTGGTCTAAATTTTTTCGTATAGATCGGAAATTTAAGATTAGTTTAAAAACAAATCTCATGAGAAATTCATTCAAATGCCGTATTTTTTTTAAACTGCCGTTTGAAAAGTTCTTATATCTGAATCATGTTTCTCTATGAAGGTTACGTTTTCCCTTTCGATTTGAAGTTCAAGATGACACCACATCAGTTCTTTGCTTATTATTTATTGGACAGTGTGGTTCAAAGATCTTGTCTGAAGCAGCTTGCATGCAATAAACATTTTCATCTGCGGTCATATTTCGGATGAAGGATCTCATTTTGGGAAAATACAACTTGAATTGGTTCACTTGGCCAATTAGTTATGATATGAAGGTTACTAAGTGAAATTCTCCTACATGTAATATCCCATGATATACGTAATCTAACTGAGGATGCCGGATGTCATTGGACAGTGGGGCAATTAATTACCGTACTGCATAAGTTTTGTTATAACTGGCACATCTGATTCAGAGAAAATTTTTTGAGTATATCTCGAATTAGAAACGATCATCCCATTTAAATTGCGATGAGAAGATTTAAAACGTTAATGAGGGCGACACAGAAGACTATGACAGACGGAATTAGGTACAATAGCTCGGATGATCGAAATCTACGAATTGAACAATTTGTGATAGTTGTGAACATTACATAAACAAAATTATCAATAATGTATATACTTCCAAAATTTAGTTAATATTTGCAACTATACTCATAAATTGTTTTTCCACCTTCATTGGAGATGAACAATCTATTATAATCTCCATCAAAGCACAGGGTAATAGGATCATTTATCCCGTCTTCAGCTTGTAAGATAACTTTGCTGTTCTTCCCATCAGAAGTAAGACGATGGATGTTGTTTGTTTTTCGACCAACAACATAAATATTTCCTTGTTGATCAGTGGTGATACCATCAGGTCCAAGCAGATCTGGATTGCTGAAGGTAAATATTTTAGTGCCATCTTCCTTTATGCAGAAAACGTTGTTTGTGCCGTATTCAGAAACGTATATTCTATAATTTTTGTAATACAGGAAATTTAAATTGCGGTGACCTAAACGAATGTTTCTCAATACATTTCCACCTGTGTCAATAACTTCCAAATTTCCAGTTCCTCCAGCATAAATGTGTTCCCTTACCCAAGTGATGCCCATAAATGTTCCACGAATGCGTCTGTGTGCGAACTTGTTCCTAGACTGAACTGTAAAATTTAAAATCAGCAAACCATCATGTTTTAAAGAAACGGCAACTGAATCCAGCTCTCTGCTATATGCAGTATCATAGGCTTTGTATGAACTCTTTCCTAAGGAAATATTATTGATGTAAGTGCCATCAATGCTGTACATGTGCAGAGAAGATCCACCAGTTACTACTAAATTACCGCTCTTATTAAAATACATTCCAAATGCACTCTCATCTACCTCGAAGCTATTTTGAATTATAAGCGATTTAAGGTCTTTTCTGACTACTGATATTTCTTGTGCTTCCATATTCTTAGAGGGTCTGTAACCAATAGGACTGGGATTATTATGTATACATACTGATCCTAATTCTTTTTGCTGGTGGAAAATATCTTTTGGTTGTGTATAAACCAAATTAAGATCTAAGAGCTTAGATGCAAATTCTTCTAAGCGGCTTTGCTCTTTTAGCAGAGTCGGTTGTAATTCATGCAGCAACAGAAAAACATGACGATTTGACCCATTCTTTTCCAGAAATTCTAACTGGTGTAATGACTTCTCCATAAATGTTACAGATTTCTCGGCAACGCACCAGTTGGATTCAATATGAGAAACGGAGAGCTTTTGAACATTTTCCAGTTCTGAGATAGTTTGTTTTTCCATATCGTCAAGTGTTTTTATCAAAGTTGCCTTAAATGTAGCAATCGTGCTGCCAATGCTTTTCTCTTGACCTTTAATCTTGTCAATATTTTCTTGGCAGTTTTGCGAAATATCCTTATATGTTGTAACAACTTGTTTCATTCCCTCGTAAGTGTCATGAAACAACAACGAAGCTTTGACTTCCTTGCTGGCAAGTTCAAGTGGCATGACTTTATCACATGATCGGTGCTCATCATACAATGGCGACAGCAAAGAACATCATGTTGTGTACAGAAGAATTCTCTGTAAAATTCTGGATGTTCCGTACATTTCTGACATGTCAGTGTTTCACTTGGTAAGGCATTAGCTACATTTAAATCGATTAAATGATGTTTCAAGGAGGCCTTACTTCCTCTGTGTGCAGTTGTACAGTCCCTACACAGAGCATCCTCACAGTCCACACACCACTGATCTGCAGGGGAACTTTTGTCAAGTCGGGAACATGGATCACATTGTGAATTTGATGCCATTCCTGAAACAATTAATCATGTCTGTAGAACGCTGGAGAAATAATGGTTATTTAAATGGGTAAGCTGGGACATTTTAAAACAATGAATCAGAAAAAAACATTTAATATGAACTGTTTCTTTTTCAAAAATGGAACAGCATTCCGAAGTACCGCCGATACGGCATTGTGAAACAACTTTTTGAATATCAAAAATATAAAAATTAAAGTGAAAACACGGCACAGCTTTCAAGACAAAGATACGGGCCCTAACAAGGACATTTTGTCAATTTTCTAAGTGATAAAGGGGTAAAACTCTTACAAAAATATTCGATAAGGACACATCTTCGCACTCCCTTGAGGTATTATTGAGTTTAAGCTATTGTATAGATATTATCCAAATCGAACGAGAAATAAATTGCTAGAGCGCTTACAAGGACATTTTGTCAATTTTCTAAGTGATTAGGGGGCATAACTTCTACAAAAATATTCTACCAGGACTCATCTTTGAACTCACTTGAAGTATCATTGAGTTAAAGCTATTATATGAATATTATTCAAATCGGGTAAGGAATAAATTTGCAAGAGCGCTTCCTTGGCTCAGTCTTTGTATGTAAGCATGCTCAAAATATAAAACTAACAAAAATCATGGAAAGACTATCAAGATCATGGACATAAAATATGGTCATGTCTTTCTTTATCTCGACCAATACAGTGGGGAGAGTAGAGCTGTTGACACAAGAACTCCGGTGACGTCGTCGGATCAAAAAATTTTGGCAGAAATGGAGTACCTATATAGGGCAGGACCATTAGAAACACCGCTGAAGATGAAGTGACATCCTTTATTAGTTTGCTTCAATGCTGCTATGAATTATCAAACGAAACATTAAGAAAACAAAACATACCAAAACACTGAATGTTATATGTAGTTTTTTTTTAAACAGTAGAAATCAACACGCTTTTACCGTCAGGAGATTGGACCTATCCAGTATCCAGGAAATTCGAAGTTTATAACAAGTATCAAATAAGTACCTTGATCTTCATAACCAGCCACAAGCGAGTGCCTGACGTGCAGAATTATAGAATGTAAATATGTCTAGTGTCTTTATATTGACAGGAAATGATTTCCCTATGGGTCAACCTGTGTTGACCTCCCTTTTGGTGGGGTCGCTATGGTTCATTAACATGTTTTAGTGATATTCTGTAGTTTTTTCATTTTTGTCATATTAGAGTTTAATGACTTGTCTGTCCTGGTTGACCCATTCGATTTCCTTGCTTCCTCTTTAAACTTATTCAATACCTTTTTTTATCAATCATAACCAAATCTTGGGGGGTAAGCTACGATGAGGGATTAATCTCCCAATTTTACAATGAAAACAAAGATACTTACTGCATATGCAATTAAATAGCTGCCATTCGTCACCTCTACAAATAACACGGAACAAATATATTACGTAATATAAACGGAAACACGTGGGAGTTATGAATTAATAAATGTCGACATGCCAATACACATTCGAATGAATTAGCATTTTTTATTAGAAAAATATTCTAAAGTATCATTGTGACAAGCAATGTATCCAGATATGTATATATGTCACCACTTGCTAAAATATCGCATAGAAACAAATATCATATACATAATCGTCATAATTCTAAACGAAAGTTAAGAAGCAATGCTAAAATATTTTCACTTTTGATTTACAGTCGCAGAAAAGAAATTATTTCAATAAAGATATCATCGGTTAGAATAATAAGAAAATAAGAAAAAACCTTTCATTACGATGATGGAACAAAAAAGATATTTCTGTGAATATACCAATTCGAGAAATGCAGACAACATCTGGATGTCACATTTGAAGCAGTGATGATAGCTTTTCTATTATATGACAAGCAACTGAAAATGAATAAAGCAGTTCCAATTCCCTTCCAGCAAGAAAAAATCTTACCATATTTTGAAAAAATCAAAACATCACTTGAGTAATTCGAGTAAGTAGATGAGTGATCTAAGAAAGTAAATCCAGAAGAGGCCTCGAGACCTGACGATATACTAAGTAATATTTAGGATAAGGGCTAATTACAATATCCAACCTACTGATGGAGTAGAGATCTTCAAAGTAAGTGCCTAGTGCAAATTGTATCACATCTTACGGTGAGGAGACAACCTTCAGCTGAAAACTAAAATTTTGTTTACATTTGTACTATCAGAACAAATGATACACAAGCGCCTATGTACACAAATAGAAAAGAACGAAGTGCTAACATATTTAATCACAGTTTTATATCAGGATACTTACTAAAACAGTTAGTTGTAACTATTAAGAACCCAATCAAACTACGCTGGAAAATAAGTCGTTATTTAAATCCTCAACATTCGACATTGCCCACATTAAACGTTATTTACAAACCAAAGGACAGTTACAAATCTGGAAGACAAAGTTGAATATTTTTGTTCAAATATTCCTGATGTCATTAAATGCGTTTTTGTAAATTTTATGTAAGATATTTATTTGACATCCTTCCATAATATTATAAAAAAATTTTTTTAAAAATTTTTAAAGACAACTCATTTTAAAACGTTTAAGAACTTTTTATATCACGTGACATATTTTTAAAAATACCATATTGTTACTTTCGAGCAATATATTTGAAAATTTTTTATAAATTTTACAAAAAATCTTTTTAACCATTTCATGATATATGAGAAAAATGGTTGATTTAAATAATAATGATTATGATAATCATGAATTTTTTAAATAACATTTTGGTAATGTTTGCTTAAACATTATTGCAAAAGCATATTAATGACCTTATAAAAATGTTTTGGGATAGCATTAACGAGACTGAGTCCAGGCTTCAGTTCTACTAAACATCTCAAACTGAGATTGGCCTTCAATGGTTTAGCATCCACTCAAATATTAAAAATACTGTCATTTGATTGGTCAGTGTTTCAGTTGAGGAGGAAGTTCAGAAAATCCTCAAGCCATGATGTTCTATATACTGTATACTGGAGCCAAGGGCTTTCGTTTACTTTTGGCACAAGTCGAGTAACTAAAATTTAATGACAGTGGTGAGCAAAATAGTCACGGGAATAAGTGATTGTTGTTTAACAACCCACCCCGGGTTTAGTTCCAGTTCAATATTAACTTGATGTTGGTCCTTATTTGATTCGGTAAATTTGAAAAGTTATCCTGTTTGCTCCTCCTTATTTTGTCTTTATTATATCTCAAATCTATCTTGATTATAAATTGTTTTCAACCAATAGATTGAGTTTTCTCTTGCATTGAGGTAATGACAAACAACAAAACTTTTTGTTCGATAGAATCACACACGACATGTGATATCGATCAGTTAAGAAGAAGCATTTAATCTAAAAAAAAAACACCAAAAAAAAAAAAAATAAAAAAAAATAAAATAAAAGCTTTGGTTCACCTTTGTTTTGCCGATAAAGCATCAGACAACATTTTTTTGTTTGTAAAAAACACTACCTTGATTGCTTGATAAAAGAGCTTGGTATCAATGACACATCTGGTAACCCGACATATACACCTACTACACTTTCTAAAGAAGAGATCGTTTTTAATCACAGGTCGGTTCTGCTTCATTTGATATTGCCACCAAAGAAGATGAGTCAGATCAGGCTTCTTTATTCTGGATACCAAAACTACACAAGTGTCCATATAAAGAAAGATATATAGTGGGTTCCTCCAGATGCTCCACCAAGCCTCTTTCTAAATTACTTACAACTGTACTGTCGACAGGCAAGGAAGGCCTCCAAAAGTACTGTGATTTTCCACTAGCAGTGTTAATCAAATGTGGATATTAAAATACTCGAAAGATCTGCTTCAATACCTCAAATCCGAGTCTTAAAAATTTTGTACAAGTATTCAAACTGTTGAATTTTCTACCCTTTATACCAGATTCCACATTCACAACTTAAAGACCGTCTTAAGAAATTGATTCATCAGTGTTTTGTTTAACAAATGGAAACCCAACATATAAATATTTTGTTTTAGGTAAAAAGATGTCTTACTTTGTTAGAGAACACACCGCTTGTGCTAAAAAATACAGTGAAGGTGATATTGTCAAAATGCTGGACTTTCTGATTGACAAGCCCCTCGAGGGCGGCCGGGGTATAGAAATAGGCCGTTCGGTTTCTCCGCCTGCAGGTAGAACCCCTGCTAAAGGGGCGTCCG
>JAULBM010291467.1:0-15666 GCA_032357055.1 Geukensia granosissima | reverse complement strand
AAGTTCTGCCTGTATTTTTCTCTCAGCCTCTAATTTGTTTAGTGCCTGATTCAATTCTAGTTTTACTTTTCCAACTTCTGCAAAGGTTACAGCATTCTTTTCTGCTAATTCCTAAAATATATAACAATAATGTTATTTTAGGGAAGTAAAAGCCTACATGCAGGACAAATTAACTCAGTGATTCTTATAAATCATTTAATGCTCAATTAACATTTTATTGTGTGTGGCAGGACTAACAAAGAAACATTGATGAAGTTTCCACATCTCTTCACATGTTTGAGTGGAAAATTTTCTCACATATTTTTCAAACTTCTGTTGAGAGGAATAATATGCTAATTGGACGTAAGCGTAAGTACATGTGCAACCTCCTTTTTGCAATACTTTGAATATTTATTAAACTTTGTGATAAACAAGTCCACATTTCATTGACTTTTCCATCAGAAATGATACAATAAATTGTAGTTGTGAGTAGTACTGTCAGTGTTTTTTTTTTTTCAGGTTAGAACAAATTGACATAAACTTAACCAAACTTTCCCTAATAACAAATGCTGTGACATTAAATCAAAGAATGTAAGAGTGTGGTATACTTTCAAAACATTTATACATGCAACTCCATGGCAACCCCTTAATTAATTCGGATACCTTTACCATTAGTTATTAAATTTACAGTGTTTTGTCAGCTTTACACTTTGCATTCAATGCTAAGTGTCTTTACAAAATCATAGTATACTGACAAACATGATTACAAACAAAAAATCACCTGTTGCATTTCCTCTATCCTTTTCTTCATGGTCTCTGATTCCAAAGTATATGTACTAACTCTAGACTGAAGATCACTGATAGTGGAGTTCTGTTGGTTACAACGAGACTGTATTTCATCTTTCAGTAACTGTGTTACTCGTAACTTTTCCTCTAACTGATTGTATCTGGATTCCTAAAAAATAGCATTAATATTTGTAGTGTTTTAAGTCAAATATCTTAAAAATTAACACTTGAATACCATTAATGAAAACATTTCACTTTCCTGTCACAAAATTGGTATACATTTATTTTTAAGAGAAAGTAGCAAAGAAACCCGACTTTATAATTGCTTTACATCTTAAATTTGTAAATAAGAAAAATTTTGTGTGTGGAAAGAATGCCTTTTTTAACCTTACTAATGGGACAGGGAGATTGTTCTAATGTTCCACATTTTTTGAAATACATTGGTTTACCTCTTCAGACTGGAATTTTTGTTTGACTATATTTAATTGTTCTTCGTGCTGTAATTTATTAGACATATTATGATTTTTCTGACGACTTATTTCTTCCTCTAATTCTAGTCTCGTCATTTCTAACTGCTGAATTCTCTCCCTTAGATTGGCTTCCACTTCCTCTGCATCATGCCTCACTCTATTAATCTATTAAAAATAAAGTAGATATATGCATAAGGTAGTTATGTAAAGACTTAATATAAATATTGTTTTGGTTCTTATGCTGCTGATAAGAGTTTATTATTGAAAGCTGTACAGCATAACTAAAGTCACAATATATATATATATAACATTTTGATAAAAAACTGTACATCAGGTTCTTATTAACCATGAATGTGACAGTCTCAAATAGTCCATTTTACCAAAACCTACTTAAGCATTAAATTGGCCCTCTTTCACTCACAACCTGAGAGAATAGTCTGTAAAAATTTTATAATCTAACGCATCAAAATGCTTACATCTAATCAATTCAAACTCTAACCTGAAGTAATGTGTATATTAATCCTAAGTAAAGGAAATGTCATGATGTTTATCTTTCAGAATTTATTACCTCTTTCTGTCGCACTTGTTCTGTATCCCTGAGGTCTTCTTTATGTCTGTTTCTTTCTGACTGTAATCGCTCTGGAAATAAATATTCATATCAAATGAAAGTATTAGAGCACACACAACACTGCAAGTTCACACTTGATTCCTGACAATTACAGTTACCATGTAGGATAAAACAGAGCTACCAGGATGGTATCATATTTGACACAGTGTTACAAAGACAATGGAATGTATTGCAGTAATAAAAATAAAATATAATATAAACAGTGATACCATAAATTTTTTTTTTCAAAAACCTGTAATTTAAAGTATATTACAACTGCTTTAAGTTTACAGAGCAGTGTTTAAATATGTTTGGAAAACTGACAATAATTACAGAATTTATTTTTTAACACAAAATCTCAGTGGAACATTATACCCTGTCACATAAAATATCTGAAGCTGGTTTTCAATGGGGAGACAAAACAAAGGATGAGGGTCATTATGGCCCATTTTTTGCCGAAGAATTGGCTAAAAAATGAAAAGTTGCTTATATCTAATATCTTCTATTTTTGTATTGAATATTGTCTTCAAAAAGAAAATCCAACAGAATTTTTAGTTAAATTGGTTCTACAACAATCACATGGCACATAAAAGTTGCTTAAAATATTAAAATAATAAGAAATTACTTAATTTGATAGATTACTGGATAAAATTTTGTAGATTTTAATATAGATTGCATAAAAACATCACAACCAAACTTTGCACAATTAAAGATCTATCAAATACAAATGTTTGGTTGAAATATATTTGTGATGATTTGGTGCGATCATATCTATTTTGAACAAAACACATCTAAAAATTCAGTATTTTGAGACAGTCAAATATATCCTTTTGTTTTGTCGAAATGACGAGAAGTATATTAGAAGACATAATGAATTATTAAAAGACAATCATTAAACAACATTTTCACATTTTTTAGCCAAATATGGGGCTTTATGTACCCACTCCTTTGTCCTTCATGCAACTATGTTGCTTTTAGTTGACATTAATCAACTGTTCCACTGATTTAGTATATTCCAATTTCAAAGATGTACCTTAGTCAAGCTGAACTTTATATTCCATCTGAATATAATCTTTACAATCAACATTATGAACTTTATTTTATATTTCACTTGATGAATTGATTTGACAATTACCTTCAAAATGTGCTCCTTTGATTTTGATTTCTGCTTGCAAATGTGTTGTCTGTTCTTTCAATTCAAAGATTTGATCCTGTTGCAGACGACATTTTCTCTCTGTGTCATCAAGCTGAAAAGAGGTCCAGTTTGATCGTTTAACAAATATCAAGAATAAATCATGTTGAAATCTTTAGATATAGATGTAGCTATATTTCTTACAGTTTAATCTTGAACTTCATACTTATTCAAATTTACACCACTATCAACATGATTGAAAGAAGCTCAATTTTATTAATTTTGGCATTGTCTGAAAATTGACATTTTCACCAATGTAATTATTAATTTGACTTTCAATGCTTTAAAAGCGCCAGTAGGGAACCTGATGAAGATTAATTCAGAAAAGTGATTTGTTTGCTGATTAATTTATAATTTACAAATGAGGAACGAGTTGTTGTCTGCCCCTTTGGTATCTTCGAATTCCTTTTGTTGTCTTTTCAAAATATTAATTCCATATCCTTAAATTTCAATTGATGCTATTACAATTGATAAAGCTTCTTACTTTGTAATGTTAATTAAAAAGACATACCTTTCCTTGTAGTTGTATATTTTTGTCATTAAGTTCTGAAATTTCTTTGTGTAATTGTGCTTCCATAGTGGCTCTTGTCTGGAAATGAGAACAAAAAAGTAAACACCATACTCTGTTATATTAAAATAAATGTGCTGTCTTTTGATTGAAATTGAGGTTATATAATGGACAAACTCTTAATACCCTTTAAAGATAAAAGTGTTTCATATTTTTCATTAATGAAAAAACACAAAAAATCTATAAAATTATAATTTATCTCCCTTCTGGGAATTTTACAGCACACACATTATGTTCACATTTATATTTATATTTTATGAACACACATAAGTGCTAAATGGACATCCAATTTGCACATGGCTTGACTCTTCAAAACAAAATAATAAAAAAAATATTTTTAAGATCACTTTTCCATGCTTCTCATGTAGACTGAATTTACCAGACGTTGGTATGACTGTATAATTTTTGAAATTAATGCATGTTTTTATTATTGGAATCTTTAACTAGCAATGACAATGCTATTTCTTTCTTGTTGTAAAAGCTTATTGTACAACATCTAGTAAAATTCAATTCTAATTCATTTTTATCCATAATTAAAACATCACACATGTATGTATAAGAATGTTTATACCTCTCTTTCCTTTCTTAGATCTTCATTGTGGGAACTATTTCTGGACGACAGCTCCTGTTTCAATCTCTCTATAACCACTTCTAAATCATGTGTTTTCTGTTCTTGTAAAGCTAATTCTGATTCTGTCATTGACAATCTACAAAATCAGTGAATAGCATAATATAAATTAGGTAAAAAAAGATCCCTCTTCAGTAAAACAAGGACATAGCAAATTTCTTGGGATACAACATTTAGTTCATTATTGTCCATAATCTGCAATATCCCAGTTTTTTTCGTATAAATGCGAAAATTTGTCTGAATTGTGTAAATTTTTTATCTTAAATAATAAAATTTGAATTAATATTAATAGGTCTGCATAATAAAGTATCTATACAGCAAAAGGTTTTTTTTATAAAAAGGAAATACATCATGTAATTTTCATAAAAGCAATGGAAAACTTTTTAACATTGCTAAACATATCAATGCATTATTTTTAATTTTGGGGTCATGAAAATGAGTATGCAAAAAACAATTACTACTCATCTAATCCTTAAGGTCAGTTACCAGTTTTTCTTTTTCTTAAGGTTGGATACATTATTGCTCTTGAAAAAACCACTTGCAGCAAAGACTTGGACAGAGAGAAGAATTTTACATTGCGTGCAAGCCATCTTAATTTTGGCAGAAGCTCTAAATTTGATCTAGATTCAATAATTTTACATTGAGATGATCAATATGATCAGTTTGAAGTTTTTTTTAAAAAAAATAATTCAACTTTAAAATTGTACAACAATACATTTGTACTACAAGCATACAAATGTTTATTTTTTCAATTGAAATTCCTCTGTAGTGAATTTAAAACTTATCACAGTATAAATAATTCAAAATAGCAAAAAAATTTATTATTGCAGATTACTTGCACTTTATCAAAGCTACAAAACACACAATATTGTTGGAAAACAACAACATAGTTTTTGTTTCCATGTCATTTTACTTATTCCAACACTGACATGGAGTATTATTAATAAACTAAATCAACAAGTAAAGAGTATTCCTACTTACTTTGAAGCTAAAGCATTGAATGCTGATTTTCTTTCCTCCAAAGCCTCTTGTAAATGAGATACCTGCTGAGTGGATGTTCTGTTAAAACATAAAAAGTCATCAATACTTGATGCAGTGTAATCCAAGATAACTGACAAAAAGGCTTAATAACTACCAGTATATGATAATATAATTAAGAAAAGTTCTAATGATATTCAGGTAAGAGCACTATTATTTTAAGTATCTTTTGTCTTAAGGAATCTCACCCTTAGCTTGCTTTCAGTAACTGTGAACTTTCATTAGAGATGTATCTTCTTTAAGCATGTTTTTTTTGTTAAATATATTTATTTTTATTAAGGTACTCTCTAGTCAAGATTGTGTGACACTCTGTTTGATTTTTATAGTTCGTCGGTTACTGCTTTTGTTTTCTATATTTTCTCCTTTGACCACACGTTGGGGGAGGGTTTAAGTACCCACTAAACAAGTTTAACCCACCACATGTCTCATGTGCCGGTCTTTGTGTTTATTGTTCTGTTTACATGAACAGTTTTGATTGTATTCAGGTAAGAGCAGTAGTATTTAATGCATAGTCATATTCCATCCTTGATGAAGGTCTTGTAGAGATATCTAGATTTATCAATTCCCTCTGTTTTTCTTAAGGTTGGAGTGCAGTCTTTTAACATTTACCCAATATATTTTTCATAATTTCAAAATTCTGTGAGAAACTATAATTCTCTTTACCTTTTAGTTTTCCTTAGAACCTCTTCTTGTTTTTCAATAGCATCCATCAAATCATTCATCTACAAATAAACAAACTATATAATACATGTACTACTCTAAACTATTAAGTCTGTTCTATGATGTTGAAATAATAGAAACATTTTGGCAGCCAATATAATGTCGTACTGATCTATTGGACAGGCTGTTATTGTTAAAATACCGGTAGTAGTTATCAAATTTTATGCGTGTTAAAAACTTGTTTCATCTGTTTAGATATTAGAAACTGACACATTTTATGAACTTTGCAATTTGTTATTTACATGCTCTCTAAACATTTAATCATGTTAATCAATTTCACAAAATTCACTAGCAGTCAACAATTTTTTTAGATGTAAATCTAGAGCTGTTCCTTTAAAACATACACTGCTGGGATTAGACACTTTGAAATTGATGCTATGGGTGAATATTACAAAATCTTTTGTATAAAGAATATCACAACATTTTCCATGAAGGTTACCTCAAAGTGATTTTATGGGACTATGTTTTTTTTATTTTAATAAAGGATCTTAATATAGGTGAAATAGGGGTTTTTTATGATAATCATGAGACCACTTTTCAAAATCAATAAATTAAAAACACAAATAGGCTACCATAAAGCCTTAAACAAACGACAAAGATCAACAATGTTAGTGTTATGTTCTGACCTACATATCTTGTTTATTTACATTTTTGAAATCCACATGAGATTTAACCGTCAGCAATGTTTTGTTATTGACTAGAAAATGTACATGTGTATACCCTAAAGTATTTAATTTCTCTTAGAAAATGTCCACCTTTTGAGTATTCACTTTGACCTTAACAATGTATACCATTACAGTGTTCCAGCTAGCCCAAAATGGAGGGGCACAGCACCCCTCTGCCCTTTGTATTTCTGAGATGCAAGTACATTTAAAACAGCTGATTTTCAATGAAAATAAAGGCATATGAAAATGAACATGCCTTTCAAAATCAGAATTGACCAAAAAAAGACACTTAGTACTTCATCTAGGTTGTTACCTTTTCATTTGTGAAATAGTGCTCAAGAGCCTCTTTTGTGCAGTTGCACTCTCTGCCCATAAATCCTAACTGGAACACTGCATTAGATATTTGTATTAGACAGTGTATACCTCTACCTTTAGGTCTTTGTTTTCTCCGACTTTATGTATACCTGAAGAGATTTATCTTGCTCTATCTGTTTGACATGTTTTGTTAACATCAGCATCTTTTTCTTGTGGTCTTCACTCAGCACAGCTCTGTCTTCATTCTGTCCTACTGCTGTCTCTGTTAAAAAAGTATACCTTTAATAAATGTTCTGCAGCATTCCTAAAAACAAAGAATCTGTGCAGTGTACAGACAGCCATTTCTAATTTGGTGAACCAACCAACTGCATATCTCAAGATTTTTCCTCTGCTTTTACACAGATGATACCATATTACTATATGAAAATGGTGAGGAACTGAAAGGTTTTAAATTTTTTTTTGAATATTTAATAGACAGCAACTTAGAATTAATATTAATAAAACAAAAGTATTGGCTTTAAGCAGAGAATGATTCTATAATGGGTCAAATTTCAGTTAACAGCAAAATCAATATGGCAGATGCATACTTTTTGCATATTTAAACAGTATTTGCATTCATTTTGAAAAAGCATTGAGCAATGAACATGCCTTTGTGCTGCTATTATTATTGTAAAAGTAAAGCAAGAAGACACCTGTAATGACCAAATTTGCATTCAAACAACATTCTTTTGTTGACAACCGAATATAAAGTCATAGACTTGTTGTCACTTACGTTTTTGATTTTCAGTTCAACAACAAATGAAAAAATATTAAAAAAAAAATACAAAAAACAATCAGCACCTACAATTCAATACAAAATCATACTTTTTTAAAATTAATTTCAAGATTTTGAACATTGTAAATAATATATAATTTAAATTATACCTATAGACTTGAGTATGTCACTGGGGATATTGTTGCCAGCCAGTTCTAGTCTACATAATGTTTTATTTGTTTGTAACATCTCTAGTATGGCCCTTCCTCCTAACAGACCTACATTGTTCCATCTCAGATCTGAAATATATTTAAACTATCAACAAGATTTGTTAAAATATGTCCATAGATTGCACAGTTTTGTCTTCATTCGGCAATATTTAAGATACATGTACCAACCTATTGATTTTTTTTCTCAGAAATTCAACATGTAAATGTTCTAGAATATAAGAGAATTGAATACATGCATAAAATGTGGTATGATGTACGCATAGTGGAGACCTGCACTTAACTCCCTGTCTTGAATGAAACACAGATTTTCTAATGATGGAGTAAATGTGGAGAAATTTGGCAATGAAAGAACTCTGAAATGTTTCTTCATACCACCTGAATAAGCAAATTTACAAAATAAAAACAACAAATGCAGCATTATACTACCATAGCATGATAGCATGAAAAAATTAAATGTACATTATGGTAAGTGTGGATCCAGTGATATGATGGACAGACTTATGTGCTAGACATAGTAATAAAATAGAAACAATAACTAATTTCAACTCCCCTTTGTCTTAACTTTTTAAATAAATCAATAAAAATCAAAATCATTAAAAAAATTCATATTCAAATTATGCAAAATTGCATTATTAGCTCCTCTTAAAGTCCCCATAATAATCAGATAATCAAAACAAATTTTCAATTCTCTGCAAAGTTACATATTTCTTCCACTTTTATCACTCTCTTTCTACAAAACAGTAAAAGACATAGAAAACCAGTTGACTTTTTCTCAAAAGCCTTGCTGAGATAAATCAAATAAACGAAAAATAAAAAAATCAGAAGAAAAATTTCTAATAGCCTGCAAAAGTGCTTCAATTTTTTATATAAAAAACAGAGAAATGAAAATTTACATTAAAATGTAAGAAAATCCCATTCGGAACTGCCTCAAAAAACAGGTAAGCCTATAGCTAGATCAACCAAGCCAATTCCATCCTATATTTTATATGGCAAATCATTGTTTTAAAATACATGTACCAGAAAGATCATTATACTAGAACAACAGTTGTGAAATGGAAACATTACTTTCTACTGACAACACCTGCAACAGACCAAAAACACAATATAACTGCAAATTTTGTATTTGAATAAATCTATAATTTTTTGGTAATTCATTCATTTTCGCTAACACTGAAACTTTAAAAATTTGCAAAATGAGACAATTTTAACATATACATTTGTATTTAATAGGTAGTTTTCTATAAACAAAATCCTATGTGGCAGACAGTATTCAGGAGTAAAATAATTAGTACTGTTTTTGTGTGTGTGTAAATAATGTTTTGGCCTGTAATTACACTAATTACCTATAGCTCTAACTGTTTTATTTCTTTTTAAATTTGCTGCTAACTCTATAGCACAGTCATGGTTAATCTGGTTATTACGTAGATCTAAAGCCTGTAAACATTCATTGGAACCAAGGCCTTCACAAAACAGAGAAAATGAGTTATCCAACATCCCAAGGGCATTCCATTCTAAACATAACCTGTAACATAATGGGATTCATGAGTCTTATGAAACATAGATCATATGTCACAGCTTCATTTACAAAGATCAAACAATGCCCTGTTCTAATTTTTGGTTTCTAGACCTTCATGTTAACGAATGAAATTGGTTATTTTGAGGAATATTTCTAGATATGACAAATCCTGCTGATCTAGTATATGGCAAAAAAAAAAGGTGTGTTGTAATATCCTTGTAATTAAATTGATGACAAATCCTCTGAATTAGAATCAAATTGTGTATTGTCATAAATGTCTTGATGCATACAACAAAAAAAATATTACATTCATTATTCAAAATTTTTGTGCTTGCCAAATAACTTTGATTGAAGCAATTTCACTTGCAATTTAACTGCACCAATTTTCATTTGGGGTGTTTATATAATATTACCCTGCAATTCAGCAGTTTATTTAACAAATACGAGTGTAGGAATATACCAAAGTAATATTCGTATAGTAGCATAATGTTGTCTCCTGTTATCCCAACGCATTATGAGCGAGCTGGAATATTAATTTTCGAAACTAACTGACTGGTGTCATCAAATATGTCTGCATTCTTAAGAAAAGAAGAAAGTTTGAAACGATTCAACAATTAAAGCAAGAAAATCTTCCATTTATTTACCTTTTAAGAATAGCATGATGAAAACAATATATGTACTTTGCCAGAAAATATCAAATTCATTTGAACCTGCTGCAAAACGTGAAAAACGCTCAGCGAGCCTCACAACATGTTACCCATTTCTAAAGCTCATACAAATAAATTAGATATTTTCTGGCAATGTACATGTATTGTATATATAAATTAACAAGATTTGACTATTTTGTTCAAGTTGAAGACCAATTTGTTATCCCTAAGAATGCTAGAGCAAAGGAAACAAGTTTGACAGTTAAACAACATACGGTATGTGTTGCCAAAGGAATAAATCGAGTCTATTACTTTTTTGAACAAGTGGTCCAACACATAATACATTAAAACAAATAGCAAATAAGCCTTAACCATGCAGACAATAGACTTAAAGACTATCTGTGGAAGACTGTTGACTGTAGTGGTCTGTTAACTGCTTGTGTGTGAATATATAATTGTTGCTAAAAAAACTAAAATTGTTTCATTTTTTTTTTTGCAAAAGTATGACTCAAGTAACTGTCATAGGCAAAATATTTGTAGGTTGTATATGTATGAACACACTGGTCAAATGAAACATGTTTTCTGCACACATCTCAGCATGCAATCAATAATACTGTATATAATACTGTTTTTACTATCAATTAGTCATGCCATATGTTCTCCATTTGGTTATCTTTTAATGATTTATTATCATCTAAATAACTGGCCAAACTTTTTCATAACTGTGTTTTTATGTACAGACTACAGTATGTGTCATGTTCCATCTTGTTCATGTTCTTGAGATTACAGTTTCTGTTGACATGTCCCATTTTGTCTGGCCCTTCGGTTTTAATCCCTTCCTCTTGTTTAAGAGTATTGGTGTGAACACTGACTAATGCTATCACATAAAAATTATGAATTAGCAAATGTAACAAATTCATGTAATTCAGGTGTTGTAACTGTGAACAAATCTTAAGCATGTGACAAAGAAGTAGTCAGTCTTACATTTCAACATCTGTACTCACAGTTTCAAGGTTGTCCCTACTAATTATATCCATAATCATATACTTACTTAAGAAGTGAATTGTTATGATGTAACATTTTTCCTAAAGCTTCAGCACCTGTTCCTCTAATATTATTTCCCTAAAAGATACAAACAAGGTCTACAATTATTTAAAAGAAAGATTATGAAATAAATGATAGAAAGACACGATCCATATCTCATATTCAAAGACCAAATTTAAGTAGGTGTATAGCACTTTTTTAATTTACCTTCATCAGACATGCTAGGGGCCAAAAAAGGAAGATAAGTCTAAGTTATTGAAGTTCTAGCTACATTCATTGACCAAATGGAATATACAGTTCATGATGTAATGGACACTTATAAGCCAAATATAATGAGAACATTCAGGGAATTTTACAAATTACAGTTTTGGAAATATAAAGACTGTCTCTTCACAACATACATTCTTGTGCCCCCAAAACAAACAAGAGCATACAACTCAAGAACAGATTTTAACTTTTGGAAAAGTTCACTTGTTAGAAAATGACAAGAAAACATCCCTAACAACATGCTTCATACCTTCATATCTAAACTTTTAGCATAAGAATTATGTGCAAAACCATTGGCAAGTCCTTTAACGGCTGAAAGGAAAAAAATCTTCTTTAGTTATCAAGTTATTCATGTAAAAACAATAACATGGAATTAGGTAATCTAAATTACAAGTATTCTGTAAACTTGTATTTGAATTTTATATGGTATACATTTACTTAGAATCTGCAAACTAGAGCATTTATATAATTTATAGGGTATTGTGTGTGATGGTTGTTGCTAAAAACAGTAAATAATATGGCAAAAACCTAAAACTGTTATCACTTCTATATGATTGGCTTGCTTGCAATCATATGCATGATATTTGGTCAATAGTTGGAAGTTTCCAATTGTTTAGGCTAAAGGAACTACCCAATCCTGTCCTGCTAGATTACAAGCTAGCAAATCAGAAAAAGAAAAACTCCCAGTGTTTGAAATACATGTACCTTGTATATAAAACACAGGAAGTCTTTGACTAGATGAAAAAAAAACAAAAAAAAGTCCTGTCGTGAACATCATGGGCAGTTCATGAATATTTATGAAAATCTGGAAAATATACATAGCATAAATATAATGGCAATTATATTTATATTTATTGTATAGCAAAATATGTCATGTAGAAAGTAACTTAAACTGAGCATGCAATATTCCCTGGAATTTGTACACTGTGCAATATTGCTTTAAAAACGTTACATCATTAATGACTAAATGCTTGATTTTGGCATTGATGAGGTATCCTATACATTAAAGAATTATTGCATTTATATTGGTAAATATTATCCCTCACAGAATTTTATTTGCTCTTGCAAGCTCGTGTGAAATAATATTCTTCTTGAGACATTATTCACCTATACAAATGAAATAAACATATAGTATTGTTAAATTTTTAAAAAAATATTGTCAAACTATTTGTATTAAATTGGAAGGACAGTCTCTGCAAATCATTTCTGTTTCCTCTTTCCTTTTTTCTGTAATAATTGTGATTATGATGTTAAATGAACTGTCAAAATTACACGAAAAGTAGGCAGTGTAATTTACTTTGTTTATTAAGTCTTATGAAATTCCCTTTATACTGTTGGATATTCCCTTAAATTATGCAATTTTTAATCTTTTAGGAATAAAATAACACACTGTGATTTTTATCAAAATGAAATAATTCTGTAAATATGTCAGTACATACCATCTTCACTAAGCATGCAATCTGCAAACTTGTATTCCAGAAAAGTTCTGTCTGTAGCAATCACTTTCCCTAATATATGACAGGGTTTGGGTGACAAACTGTTTGTAGATAATTCAAGGATAGGCTTCCCCCTTTTGGATGTATTTTCAAAGCTGCAAATATAATAACAGTAAGATAAATATAATTTAAGAAACTTTACTAAGAAAAAAAATTCTATAAACGTATGAAGCATTAAAATAAGCATTTAATGATGCCAACAAGTTACAGGTACTGTACCATGTAAAAATTTAAGAATATTTTATACTTCATTTCAAACCTTTCATATCTGAACTTACTTCTAATATGATGTTTTAAACAGACCTATGGCTTTGACATTTGGTCTATTCAAATTCTAAAAACATCCGGGCTTCAGTTTCATAGACTATCTCAAATTAAGATTTTCCACTAATGAGTTTTTCTTAAATATTGAAAATACTATTATTTGACTGGTCAGTTTTTAAGTTCAGGAAATCCTCAAACTGAGATGTTTTATAAAAGTAATGGCAGTACTCACTAACTTTACTCATCTTACAGGCTATGGCTACCTAAGCTATCAGCAAACAGTTTGACACTACTATTCATATGATACCATAGTTGTCCCTCAAAAAAATCCATTGTACTCAGAAAATTTAATAGCATTAATTAAAACTTTAAGTTTCACTCCCCTATAAAGAATGGGAAAAAGATTTACTCTAAAATCCCTGCTGCAAAGACATTTTGACAGTAAACATTAAGCCCAAATTGTTCTCCATTTTTGTTGCCTGCAAGATGTTTTTTAAACTGTTGTTATGCTTGTCTGATTTATGTCAAAGATTAGTATTGTTACAGAAAAATTCAATAAGCTTTGATGAAATTTGATGAAATTCAGAGCCACAGTGTACCTTTTCAGATGGGAGTAGGTGTTAATTACAAAGTCCAGCACATCTGTGTGACCATTTCTACAACACCAGCCATTTTAAGAAAATCAAATATCATGCATTTTTAGTTGGTTAATTTATTCAATCTAGTAGATCTATGTGATTATTATTGTTGCTTTTTAACCAATCATCAATTACTATTGATAGCCTATCCCAAGGACAAGCCTATATATTTACCGTAATCCATGCCCCAGAGAAAATTTCTTTCGAGAGACATCATTGTTGTTTAGTCTATATTGCAATATTTTGGGCCAGAATACTTGACAGTTGGATGAAGAGCGTACCTTGCCAACACTTAAAAAATAAAAGAGGCATCCAAAACTTCATGATAGGGGCATTTAAACAGAACACATATTTTATTTCATTGGTTTAAAGTTATGTCAGAGTATTATTTCATATTCAAAACAAAATTTGTTCATTGTAAATAACAGATAAAAATATCATTTATAATCATCTCAGTCTGAGTTTTCACATGGGGGAATTTCCCCAAGAAAAAAGGAAAGGTGGCAGGCAATGAGGCATGGTATAGCAGTCACTATATTGAGCGAATGTGGAAAAGGGCAGAAATTTATCTGATGATGGAATATGACCTTTCACAATTGATTGTCATCATCAGGAAGCTAAACCAACTGATTTTTAATTATATTGTAAACAGGGGTGCTTATTACAGACAGCAAAATTCATAATTCTATTAGGTCCAGTTTGAATATTTTGTTTCCACAGTTTAGAATATCCCAAAATTCTAGGTTTCCCCACCTACATAAAATGTCTCTTGATATCAAACTGCTGTTTTAATTATTATATTTTGTTCTTTGATTCTGTATAGCATTCTCATAGTTAAAGGAGCAATTAAGGAACGGATGCTTATAGTGGCAGGGACATTTAATACTAGGAATATGATCATTCTTCAGAAGACCACTATGGTTATCTTTACAAAGTAAGTCAGTCAACTGCTGTTTGAAATAAATATCATACCTTTTCAGCTGGTTTATCACGCAGTCTGGTGGTTCTATGTGATTATCTCTGCAAAGTCTGACAAAAGTATGTCGAAATTCATCCATTTTTATTTATCTTCCAGTACTATTATAAAATGAAATCAAAATTACATATGTAATTTGGGGAAGAATTTTGAGATTAACAAATCCTATTATATAAATTTACCACTAGTCAATGGACTTGATTAAAAAAACGAAGTACTGGCACACATACTATACATACAACACAATAGTTAAAGTAAACATATGGGGATGCAATAACTTTCTGACAGAAAACATTATTACACTATTAAATGAAATAGATGATAGCAAATCACTATTAATGAAAGGTAAAGTAAGTGACAAATCATTTTAAGTGATTCACCATCTCTACTTACTTTACCTTTCAATTAAAGTGATTTGCCATCATCACTTATATATCTTTTTCATTTTACCTACTTAAAAGTGATTTTTCATCCTCACTCATCCATTTCGGTGTTGTTGTGCTAGTCTCTAGACATATATATTACATGTATTTTTACTTTGCACTGTATTGTTTTTATATATATGTCACCTCTTGCGAGGATCGATCTACAGTTTGTACACCTACAGCAAGAAAGCCAGCGGTCCTAACCACTACACCACATCCGTCCCTCAAAAGAAGGATTTTCAGTGGGGTAGTGTTACATGTATCTGTCATGTAGATAGAAGCTTTTAATTAGAACTTAACGTTTCATACACGATGTTATTGCGTAGGGAGCTTTAATTACAACGATATTTCTAATGTAGGCTGCTGAGGGACGGATGTGGTGTAGTGGTTAGAACCGCTGGCTTTCATGCTAAGCGCCTTGCTGTAGGTGTACAAACTGTA
>JAULBM010291456.1:0-15666 GCA_032357055.1 Geukensia granosissima | reverse complement strand
GCTATAGGCATATTTCGTTTCTGTTTGTCTCAATTCCAGGTGAGCGATACAGGCTCAGCCTTCTGAGCCTCTAGTTTATACACAAAATTTGGCTTCTGGTTACCCATTTGTGTTTTTTTTTCTAAGCTGGCAAAATTATGACTGAAAATAAAGAGAACCCATTGGATACCAATACACAATCACCAAATTGTTGTTGTCCTTTTGTTTTACCCAGTCTTTCCTTCCCTTTTGATTAAAACTTAAGGCTTAAGTTTCTTGAGATACCTTACACCCTAAATATTATTGTCAGATTCCTAACAATTTGACAGATTTTAAGATATTTGGATTTTTGTGGTTTGCTTTTTTTATTCATGATCCAAATATTGTAGTCCCTAGCAGTATTTCAACTTTTATATTTATAAAAAAAAAATATTTTCCTGTAAAGAATTTTTTGATAATGTTCTTATAAATTATTCCAAACTTAAATTTTGTCATTGCTGCTAATGTCCACCTCTTATACTGATTTTTGTTCCAAACGATATCTGCAGTTTCCAATATCAAAACATGCACTTTGCTCATCTTAGGGGAGAGGGTAACATTTGGTGAGCATTCCTCACAGTTATTCTGAATAAATTTCATAATACTTTCTTATTACCTTAGAAACACAAATATACCTCTCTAATGCAAGCAAGCATTCTGTCCCAAGGGGTTCATTTTAGATTGGCTCTTGTCCCAAGGTGTTTTAGTACAGTAAGGTCCTTGTCCCAAGACAGTTCATTAGTCAGTGCTTATCCTAAGGGTTTTGTTTGATAGATTCCATGTACAGAGGGGTTTGTTTTGGAAGGGTATTGTCCTAAGTCATGGTCTTGCCCTGATGGGTTTGTTTTAGACTTAATCTTGAAATAAGTATTTTGTTTTAGACAGGTTTTGGTTTAAAAAGTGTTTATTAGACAGGTTTTTGTCCGAAGGGTAATCTTTTTAGACAGGTTGTGTCTTGGGGAGATTAAGTTTAGACATTCTCTTATTCCAAAGGGGTTTGTTGTAGACAGGTTCTTGGTAATTTACAATTCTCACAACACAGATACCCAAAAAATTTGAAGGCAAAAAAAAATTATTTGTGTGTTTACTGTTACATGCTGAAAAAAATAATAAGCCGAAAGTTTTTTTTTTAGCTTTTTTGGTGCAATTGTGCTTATTAATTGTATTTAACTGTTTTAAATAGCCTATTCTGTCAAATAGAGACACTTGCATCAACCAAGTAACCTATTTGAAATAAGATTCTCTAAATTTAGACTCCATCATAAAAAAGAACAAACATTGACAGAAGTGATAAATTTTTGTCATAAAACATGTAAGGGTCAGGGACAAAAAATAGGGTTGGTCCGGTTAATACAGTAAACACACATATTTATTTTTGGCCTTAACTGATTTTGTAGCATTGTAACATTTCAGAACTGATGATGAGTTAAATATATTAAAACGAGTGGAGTACCGTAAAAGTTGGACTGGTACAGAACGACAAACACGAGCTGTCTCTTCATACGCTAAATTAATCACCCCAGGATTTTATGGGGCTCGTTCTAAATCTCAAGAAGACTTACGGTAATAAATCTGAGGTTGTCCCACACAAAAGTGAATTACTTTCAAATTGGAACTGTTCTATTTGCTTAATGAGGATACAAAAAACTGTCTGATTCTTGGGTAGTAAAGGCCTTGAAATTTGCTCCCATGTCGGAAATTTAAAAAAGAATTAAAATATGTTTCTGATACAAGTCCCACCTTTTTGAAAAGTTCAGCTCTGCCACTAAAATTACATGTACTCTTTTCAAAAATTTGAATAAGCATAATCATAAAGTAATCATTAAAAATTGAAAAACAAGATGTGGTATGATGATTAAGTTCAATTCTCAGTCTCCCATGTTCTTCCTGTAGGCAAAACTGGGGTTGAATTTTTTTTAAGAAAGGCTCTGGTTTCAAAACCATCTACTGGCATCCAACTAGATTTCTCCAAGAATCAATTCTTGTCATCATACGTTTTTGTAGAGAACTAAGTGTTAGAATCTATTAAGTAAACTGAAAATAAAAAGTGGGAATTTAGACAGTAAGTTAGGTGTTGTTTCTATTTATAATCCCTGTGAAAGTCACAAATACCAGTACAGATATTTAAGTGCTGAATTAAATGTAAATGATGTAACTTTGGCATCGAGTTGAAGACTTTTTGCACTTTTTCCTGTAAGGCAAAACACTGTGGCAAGCTGAACTTATACTCCTGCAGAAAGATGTATACAAAAAATTTCAAGGTTATCAGCAAAACCCTGTATCTTGCAGGGGACATATTTACGGTACCAGGAAAAATATTTTAAAATTGCAAAATTACCTAATTTCCAATAAAACTAAACTTGGTATTAACTCCCTGATACAAATAATAAAACTGGTGCCATCCAGAACATCAAAAAGCAATAAGAACAGTTCTTGATAATCACCTTTTGTAAATTTGATTTGAAATGGGATGACCTCAGGGAAGGCTTTGGACAAAGGGTTTTAGTTTGCTTTAATTGGTCACTGTTTTAAAGGAGTTTTGTTTTGGTTGCACAAAGAATGCATATTGCATGGAATATATACACAGTTGGTGAATTCTAATAAATTTCAGGATTCCTTTTATTTATAGTGTATATGTGAATGTTGTGTATGCAAAATTCATTTGGGGTATATTTGAATCATCCTGTCTGTCTGTGAATCTGTCCAAATACCTTGTAAGCGCATCCCCTCCTAACTCCTAACCATTCAAAGGATTTCAACAAAACTTGACATGAGAATGAGACACAATGTTTGGCATGTCATATATTTTAAAATATATCTCTGATTTATACTGTGTTCCTATTGAAAAACATCGTCAACCAAGGTAACACTGGGTTGGCTTGCGGAAAACTGAAAATATGATCATATATGAAAGCTGATCACTTGAAACAGGTACCAGTGTTGTGAATTGCAGGAAAAAACAAATTTAAAAAGGTGAATATGTAAGATATTGCTGAAAGACATGAACTCCATGTTACATACTTTAAACAAATATTCTAGATTAACCTTCATCAGACACAGCACATCACATAAGACAGGTGGTGCTTAATAAGGGTGGTCACTTTGGTAGGTTTGACTGGTATCTGATATCTCAAAATTTCTGTCTTGGCAACCCAAGTCATTTTAAGATAAAAAGAATCTAATGTATAGTCTTTGCTTTGTTAATTATGGAATGTCTCTTGAAAAAATGGTTTAAGAATGTCTCTTGAAAAAATGGTTTAAAACTTTGTAAAAAAAACCTACAGGCAAACTTTTTGGGTCAAAAGGAGAACACAAAGCTATTATTTGTATAACTTGACTTTTTACTTGATTTGGCTGCTTAGATGTTGAAAAATATTGATAAATACTAGTATAAATAAATTTTAGAATTTGGGACATGTTTTGAAATCTTCGAAAGCAAAGTCTCCTAGCTTCCAGTTACACCTCCAGTGGTCCATTCTGCCATTGGTGGCTATGCAATTTTGTGAGTTTCTCTCATGGTGGCCAAAACCATGGATACCTGATTGTGATACAATATTTTCTTGACATGAAAACTACGTAATAAATGAACTCATAATAGAGAGTTGATATATTTGCATAAAAAGGCAGAGCTTATTCAAAATGTCAGAACATCAGTGGCAGAGGCCTATACATCTTATGAAGGAAGTACTATACCCTCTGTTTTCAGGAATGCATGTTTTGGTTTTGACATTGGCATACACATTCTAAAACTAGCTGTAAAGATCAGGACACATTTAATGTCAGAATTTTTTTGTCATGGATGTGTTTTACTCTTGCATGATGTTAGGGATTCTAAAACATGTCTGCATATTTGATTTGCATGTTTATTTCAAATAAGACTATGTCGGTATGTTCACTTCATGGTATTTTAAGTACACTCTTATAGGAGTTATAGAATGTATGTTTTAATTCACTGTATTTTGCTTGTGGCTCACTGGCAAGTATTGTATATTAAGGAGGAGAGCATAAATGTGGGAAATGAATGAATAAATGAACCCCTCTTTGTGCTAAGATAGACAGCTGGCGAATATTTCACAAAAATTCGTAAGACCAACGAATGCTAGTAAGACATGTTTCATGTATGTCCGTTACAACCACTTCTAACACTTACACCTTTGTTAAACATTCACATGAGCCTGATTTTAAAATGGTAGCTCACAAGACAACAGTCTGCATAGAAACATGTCATCAGTACTCATTGTTATGCATTTTAAGCAAACCATTCTTAATGGAGCATGCTTATAGTCATTTTTCATATCTCTTAATGCAGCATGCATATCAGAGACAAAAAATACATGTATCAATTTTAATGGCTATGGATTAAACTACAATAGAGGCAAGAATGTTTCCACAAAAATACAAAAGCAGTGCCCTTTAGTTTTCCGTTTATCTGTCTGTCAACAATGTTTTCATTCAAATTTTCCTAACATTTACATAGGGAATGGTTTGATATTTGGTGTAAAGTATGATTGTGTAAATGATTTACAGGTCTGTTCAGCTATTTTCTGTTTACTGGTACTTTGGATCTTTAATTTAACTTCCAGTGCTTGGTTTTTTCTGAATTGTCATGAATTCCAAGATTACTTTATCAGTGGTATAAAGATTAAAATGTCAGTGCCTCAGTGGTTAACAGCCTCTATTGGAGAAGGGCTTGGGTTAGATTAATGGGGCTGGATTTAACCAAAGGACATTCAAATTGGTATTTGCTATTTCTATGCTGAGCTGTCAGCATTTAGGAGTAAAAGCAAAAACCCAGAGTCAGAATATATTGAGACTGGGTAAGGTGGCATGTCCTCCTGCAGACTGCTGACTTTGTGAGCTAGGACATAAAAAATGTGGCTCAGCATGTCTAGCACAAAGCAGGGCTCGTTCATCATCACTTATTGATATGCTCTTGTTCTGAATTTGCATGAAATATTTTCCCCTGGACATTCAGCAACAATCAATAAATCTAGTTCAGTTTTCAAAAATGTCAATGGTTTTGTTTTTTAATGTTCATGTAATTGAAAACCACCTAAATACAAACAATTGAAAAACTATTTCCTGAAAATAAATAAAGGCATACAACTCATGCATGAGGTAGCTTTTTTCACCTCCAGCACAAGAGAAAAGTAACATAATCCTATTTAAAAGAAAGAATATGGAATAATATGCCAGAAAGAAATGGTCAACATCTGATATATGTTTATAACAAATATTCCAAATCCAAATTTAACTGCATGATTCTTTCCCATAAAAGTGAAAATTGGAATGATTTGATTACATCTTAAACAGCAGAAAATATGAGAATGGTGATAAACAATATTTTTCAAAAATTTGTTTTGTCACTTACTTTTTAACTTTTTCTTATATTTAATAGACCAATTTTATTGGTGTAGGGAGAAAAGAATTTTTAGGCCTGCTAGGACCCATCTGCTGACAAAGAAAAGCCCAAAATCCTGCTTGTAAGGGATTTTCTAAATGATATAGTCAATGAAATAACAGCGAGCATCAGAAAAATTCACTGACTTTTAATGATAACAATGATGTCCATATAAGACACCTCTTAGTGGATAGAATGGTTATGTATTTGAAATATCTGAAAAAGTTTGCTAAAATACTCTCATTTTTCAGAGTTAAAATTTAAGTATTGAAACATAACAAATGATTTAACTCCAGGAACAGGGGGTTTTTTTTGGAAATTTTTTCCTCCCACTTTATAACAAAATATTTCTGTTGCTTTGCATTATAGAGGTGGATTTCAAGACCCAAATGATAGTGATGACAGGGGCAGTGCCTTTGAAGCCTATAAAAAACCACAGTTGTCAACATTTGGCAAATCAGACACACCTCACAGCCCTGTATCAAACGGACCCATAAGGAATTACAGGTACGTTGGAATTTTTAAAATTCTCCCTGTATCAGTTTTGTAACCCACAGATGCTTGAAATGAATAGAAATAGTTGTATATAAGAAAATAAAGGCATTTTAAGAAATTCACATCATCAGATACCAAAAATGATAATTATGTCTCCTTTGAACGAAGGGAAACATTGTTTTTGTCAAAATTCTTCTTCTTCTTCTCAGCAAACCGTGTCCGGGCTATAACTTTTTTACCTTTTGCCTGAGGCCTTTGATAATTGGTATGTAGCTAGAACAAATTAAGGCCATGTGTTGCATACCAAGGTTGTTGACCTTTGAACTGGAGGTGAAATAATATATTTATTAAGCTAATTTCTTCTCTGGGCTAGAACTGTTTTGCTTCTTTACCTAGGCCTTTGATATTTGGTATGTAGCTAGAACTGAGTCATGTTGTTTACCTTTTGCCTGAGGCCTTTGATAATTGGTATGTAGCTAGAACATATTAAGGCGATGTGTTGCATACCAAGGTTGTTGACCTTTGACCTGGAGGTCAAATTATAGATTTATTAAGCCAATTTCTTCTTTTGGCTAGAACTTTTATTGCCTCTATACCTAGGCCTTTGATATTTGGTATGTAGCTAGAACATATTAAAACGATGTGTCACTTACCAAGGTTGGTGACCTTTCACCTTGACCTTTAACTAGAGGTCAAATAATAGATTAATTAAGCTAATTTCTTGTCTGGGCTAGAACTTTTTTAGCTTCTATACCTGGGCCTTTTATATTTGATATGTAGCTAAAACATATGAAGGCAAGGTGTTGTATTCAATGTTTGGTGACCGTTGACCTCAAGGTCAAATATCTGAAATATTTGCTGTTTGATATGTCTTGATTGATTAAATGTTGCTTAATGTCCAGTTAGATATTTAAAAAGTTGGATTATATACAATAATAATCTAGTGACCTGTGACCTCTAATGCATTTCTTTTCATGATTATAGCATAGTAACTGATTTCGCATGCAAAATATTGAGTTGTTACTAAGTGTCTTGTGATAGGAGTTATAATTAAATGGGGAGACATATGTTTTAGCATTCTAAAACATTTCCCCCTAGTTCTGATTTTCGTAAGCTGTATCAAAATGCAAGAGACTCTGTTATGTGAAACACTATTGTCTTAAGCTGTATCAAAATTTGAGAGACAGTTATGTATAACATATATCTTCCTGATAATCTTCATTCAGGCATATTAAGTTTTACCCCCATACATATGTCGGTCAATTTTTGTCAAAGATTTCTCAGCTTTTTTTTTGTTGAATTGGGTTCATTTTGATCTCCAGCATATTAGGGTGATTTTTTTTTCAGAATCGTCAAAAGTCTACTTCCTGTTAGTGGAGGCATGGCATCTGTGTCCCATTTGTCCCATTTTTTATAAAATATCTTTCCGTTAATTCTAAGATGAATATCTTTAGTTCTTACTGTGTAAGTGAGAGACATGATTTGAATTGCCACCCTGTGGAAGCAACTCAAAATTCTAAAATATTATATATACAACAATTTCTATTGAACTATGTGTTGCACTTTCTCTATTAATTTATAAACATGTTATTCTGTAAAACATATTTTTAGGTGCTATTTTTAGCATAAAATACAGTGGAATTTTCAAAACCAAACACCTTTGGTTTACTAAGGGTTAGGTTAGGACAGGTTTCACTGTGTAAGTATTTCTCCAAGAAACATCCATACTTGGGTTGTAGTGGGATTCAGAATTTACTATTCAATATATGACACTCAAATATCAAGTAGGGGAGATAATTCAAATAATAACAAAGACTATTTCTGTTATTTATGAACAGATTTCAGATAAGTCTGTAAAAAGGACGAGGGTCGTTAAGGCCCATTTTTGGCCTTAAAGGAATATTGGCTAATATCTATTATTTTATATTTTTTGTATTGAATTGTCTATAAAAAGAAAAGCCAGCAGAATTTTAAGGTTAATTAGTTCTACAATGGTCATATGACAAATAGAAAATGCTTTAAATGTGAAAATACTAAGAAATTCATTAAATTGATGCAATATTTGATACTATTTTGTCAATTTTAATATAGAGCGCACAAAAACATCACAACCAAACATTGCACAATTAAAGATCTATCAAGTACAAATATTCGGTTAAAATACCCTTTTGATGTTTTTGTGTGATCATATCTATTTTGAACAAATCACCTAAAAAAATTGAGTATTTTTACCGAAATGTTAAATTTTTGTCAAAATATTCAAACATACCCTTTGATTTTGTTGAAATAACGAATAGTATACAAGAAAAAGTGAATTATTAAAAGATGATTATTGAACAGCATTTTCACAACAACTTATTATTGTTTTACAAAATCTAAAATTTGGACCAAATACCTACTCCTTTATAAAAAAAGATTACTGCTATATTTGTTTTTTCTGAAGTAGATTTTATCAAATTGCACTCAGAAAATAAATGTTTTAATAGATATATATTATTTTAGTAAATATATTCAACGAAAACACAGGTAAATTTGATATGTTTCAAATTTTATTTATTTCTTTTTTCATTCGGTTCTTCTGTAAATTGGCTGAAAATTAAAATAGAGAGTATTAGGACAATTTTTTTTCATTATTTGATATATAAAGCATGCTTAGTAGTTAGTAGCTGGTTTAAGAGGAAATCTTGTGCTCAGTTTTACATTTCAAAGGATGTGTCTGGTCTTATTTACTAATAAATTGTTGAAAACTTTTACCATCTTATTTTCTGCTAATGACATGTATTTTTGTCAACATTTGGATTAATAATTGTTAAATTACATTATAATTTATTTGATAAATTGATTTATGCAGATTTTTATTGATGAATGAGATATCTGATCAATTCACCCAAAATCTAAGCAGTATTCAGATATTTTTACCAAATGAATTTATAAACAGATACAATCATGTTCACCTTCTTGATACAAGGATAAAATCATGATTGTGTTGCAATAATAACAAAAAATTATGTGGAAACCCTTAACCTTTTTTCAAATAATAAATTATCTGCCATTTGAATGGCTTCTAATTATTTCTGTCATTTGTTTCCTTCAATACTATGATGGTGTGTAAAATAAGTTGAGTTCTAAGGAGCATCAAGATTTACTCTTTGCTAATCAAGTAGTATAGTCTTTATTTTCTTTACTCTTGATAAATATGATATGTTCTTTGTTTTATACTTTATTTTCTATCTGCATAGCTCTGAACCTCAAACTTCTGGTGAAGGCACTTCTACTAACCAAAATGCATTGCAACTTCCCGTTGAGTCAGGTGACAAAGTCAAAGTTGAAACTTCTGAGGAGAAGGAGCCTCCTTCTGAAAGTGATATTAGTGGGTAAGAACCCAGCAGCTGCAGAGATTTCCATCAGATTTGCAGTGCAGAGATAAAATGTGCTTTGCATGTAACAGATTTTGCTTGTAGTGAAGTGTGGGGATATTTTTTAGCATAACGTTCTGTTTCCAGTACAAAGGTCAAGGTCATTATCATCGTTGTTATAGTCTAACATCATCACACCTGTTTTGAGAGATCAATTCCATGGAGACACTGACTTCCTTTAGATGAACTTTTAAAAATGTCAGAAAAATTACACCAAGAATCAGAGATCTACTGTATTTGTTCTAATAAGTGTCCATGATGCTTAGAAATTAAAAGCTTATTAGAATTGGCAAAATCTCTGTGATTTAGAATTGACAGAAATTGAGATAAGGATTGGTTTCTTTCCAGTTTTCATGTCTCCCATGATCATATCAACTTTCCTTATGTTTAAATGACACACACCATTTTATCATAGCGGCCACAGTTAATGAAATTTGAAACTAAGAAGTAAGTTGAATTTTCCTCGCCTTACATCCATCAGTTTTGGTCAAAGATTTATCGGTTTATGTATGTTACATTGATTTGATATTTGGTCTGAAGCATTATCAGGGTGAGTTGTACCATGTCCCCCTTTTCAGGTCTGACATATATCTACTACAAGTTTGCTTTCTATGGGGTCACATGGACAAATATTGTCCATGTTTTTGTGTGTTGTTTTTAATGAAATTTTGGCAAAAAGTATTTGTATGGTTATCAGTTTTAAGAATGAAATATAGGTAAGGCTCTAACTGGGAAATATGCCTTTTTAAAGCAATAGAAAGTTTTGAAGGAAAACATTGATGGCCCAAAAGGAAATTTCTCAAGACAGGTTATTGAGTTAAATGTTTTCAATGCAGCAACATTACATATGGGAGCAATCACGGTGGATTTAAAGTAACAATATCATTAGACTATGAAAGTTGATGTCAAAGAAGTGATTCATGGATTTCTGAAGGTCTAATCAAGTAGACTACACCATGCCTCAGTTCTAATTTTGTCCAAATTGATTTCTTTATTATTATATATACTTCTGCCAGGGAATTTCCTGTAAATTCCACTGGCAGCAAATGTCCATATCACATCCCTTTGAAGTCCATTTTTCTTTCCAAATTCAAAAGAAAAGAGCACTCGACTTTTAAGCAGCATTTTGTTGAAATGTGGTGTAGTCTCCTTGACATCAGTATATAAGTCAAACCAAGGCAGACAACTGCTTACTTAAATCTGTTTTAATAGTGTGCACATTTGTAGCATGATAACAGATAAAATGAAGGAGGTAAAAAATCTTTTTTTACAACTGCTAAAGTATGCATAGGTTTAAGGAATTAAAGGGTGTGATTCAAAGATAAAATGATAGATTTCTACAGCAGCCCTTACTAAAATTTCATAGTTCTGTAAATTTTCAAGCAGATTGTTTGTATGGATTGATTGAATGGTGCTTAACGTCCAGTGGCAAGTATTTCATGCATATTCAGGATGAGAGCATATTAATGAGTAATGATGAATGAACCCTGCTTTGTACTAGACCAACACGCTGAGCCGGATTTTTAACGTGCTAGCTCACGAAAGCAACAGTCCGCAGGAAGACGTGCCACTTTACCCAGACACATTATTCTGCCTCTGGGCCGACCAGTCTATGCTCTTACTCCTAAATGCTGCGTGCTTAGCGGAGAAGCAGCATATACCATTTTAATGTCTTTGGTTTGACTCGACCGGAGATCGAACCCACGACCTTCCGCACTCGAGGCAAGCACGCTAACCATTACACCACCGAGGCGGTTTCAGGCTGTATTGCATATATATTTTATATTGTTTTATTCATACTGCGACTCTGTCAGATTACATCATGGGTTTAACAACTAGGAATATACACGCTTTAATAATGAGTCTAATAAACCATTCAGATAAACATGGAATAAAAAAATGAAAATGGCATGACGCTATCAGTGACGGCTGACGCCTATTCACTGTCCGGTGAAAATTAAATCAAAGGTTTATAAAAATTTCTAGAAGCACATCGATCACAGCTAATCATAATTGTTTCACTTGTAATTAAAATGGAGTTCCCGCACATTTTAGGCTAAAAATCAAAAGTGAGCGATCACAAGTGCTTGACGCCCGTCGTCCGTTTATTCTTTGTACTCAATTAATTAATGACTGTTAGACAATTATATACCAAAGTTGAGTTTTGTTTCTCCAAAAAGCCAACCAAGTTAACACCAGTACTAAGAAAAGGGGTGAAAAGGGGCGATTTGTTTTAAATTCATCTCTTCAAAAATTACTCAACCAATAACAAACAGTAGTGGGACGTTTCTGAAAAAGTCCTCGGCTAAAATCACAGCCGACTTCCCTCTTGAGACTATCGATACAATATCAACCAGAATTTGGTGAAACGGTTCTCATACGATTTACAACCAAACTTGTGTTTGTCATGTATGCTCAACCAAGATTGTTAATAGCCAAACTTAGTTCAGCATAGAACCATATGAAACATTCACTTACACATTTATCGTCGAAAACTAATGAACTAACGAGACTTAAGAGATTAGACTCAAAGCTGAGCTATTGCCACCAATTGACGTCCATCGTACGTCCAAACCTAATTACAAAAAATTTTTAAACCATGTTTAGCAACTGAAACGTCACATTGTTGGAATGATAATTAGAAGATTTGTTACAACAATGGTTTGTAATAAAATTTTCTCGAATTTTACTGAATCATTTACAAACCATAGTTGAACGGCCTTAATAGTTCACTATCAAAATTATGGTTCCACAATATCGTCCTGTATACACAATATCCACTACAGTTGAACTTCGTTAACATAGGCCCTTTACATGGGAACAGCATTTATTTCCTGATAGAATAAACCAATTTCCACAATACATAATAACCAATGTTGAATAAATATGGAGAACGAATTAAGGTATGCTATATATAAGTTTCAAGGAGTAATCTCTCATCAGTAGCATTAAAACCAAAATATAGGAGATTCTAGATCCAAACAGCAAAAGAAGAACTCAATTCTAAATAAATCGAAATGGGACGCAAGGACAACTACTTTGTGAAACACTTTTCCGTATTTCCAGTGCTTTATAGTTTTAACAAATGCAGCAAATTTCTGTAAAACGTGGTTTGAAACACTTAATTAGCCCAACTAAACTTTAGTTAAATGATTTTTTCAACAGTTTTTTTAATCACTTCACTAAAGTATAGTTAAAGCAATTTTACATGAAAATCTAATATGGTCTTATGGATATGAATGTAAATTACTCTTCCGAAATTACTGATTGCATTCAAGCTTTGGCTGTTAAGTCTATGAATGGTTTTTCTACCAAAAATTTGTACGGTATCCCCACCAATATAAAAAAGCTGCCACAGCCGGACTTAGTGTAATGTAAGACCATATGGAAAATTATTGAAAATGGAAAAATCTGTTTTTCTTTAACTACTGGGCTAATTGCAGACGAATTTGATACAATAATACTTAGAGAGTCTTCTTTTAATGATATCTTCTTGTTAAAAACAACAATATTTTAGAATATCTCGGTTCAAAATTCCGATAACTAATTCATAATCGTTCAGTTTTTTAAATTAAATGTTAAATTATCAAGCTTTTATTCAAATTCTCCTGACTCTGTCCAAGTCTTGCTATTTATCCGCGGATACTCCTTAGGTCACCAACACGCAGTTTAATAGTCTTTTCCAGATCAGTATTTACGAATATTGATATAATCGTGTATCATCAAAAAGGCCTTATTCAAATACTCTACGTTTTATATAGATAGGAAAGAAAAGCATGACATCAAACAAAAATCCGCGAAAAAGTTATCAATGACGTCACAGGTAACCATCAACGTCATGTGTGTAAACAACGCCAGATGAATGTTGAAAACGTAGTAAAAAAACTCAATTTCTTGGTAACCTTTTCAGTTTGCAATAAAATTTCATAAAATATAGGTAGGTTTAATTTTTTATGTTTGTTGTGCTGTTCACATTTTTGGATAAATTGTCACAGGATTTTGAAAAAATAATCCCATCTAGAAGTCGGATAGACATAATTTTCAAGAAAATATTTCATGTGTTCCTAGAAATTAACAAGAAACAAGTCCTTTGTTAAACGAAAGATCATATAAAACACTTTATTGAAATGGCCGAAAAAAATATCACGACGACAAAATGCTTTAAGATACTTGATGAAAATCGATGAGAATCGATTGATATATTCGGGTCAAAAGCTGATATATTCAGTTCAAGTTCATTTCCACGTGCTAAAATTCCTAAGTTTTGTCATTAGACCCCTAATCCAAATATTCTTCTTTAAAATAAAAGTCACATTTACTATCACCGAAACATATTGAATACTTACATTCAATCAAACGCTGATTTTTGTATTTTTCTCTGGAAAAACTCGTTTGATTGATTCGTCGGCCTGAAAAATACAATTGGAATATACAGAATTTGAATGTACCAAAGAATTACATAATATGCAATTCAATGAAATGAGACGAAAAAGACCAATAAAACGAAAATAAATGTTACAGAAATAATTCAAAAGCAATATAGCACAGACGTAACCTTCCACATGTAAAAATTTAAGATGTCCAAGAATAAGTAATGAGATCCTGGTTGCAGATTTTTCTTTCTTAAACAGCATATTTTATGTGATATAGAATGAACCCTTGAATTTCTTTATTCTTCCCGGATAGGCCGTTTTAAATTCATTATTGTCTCTGTTGATTCGACGTATGAACTACACGTGTAAAGAGACATTTATCTGCTAAAATAATACAAATTACATTAAGAAACAGCAGATGTAATATGATAATTGATGAGACAGCTTCCAAATAATAAAATAAAAATATCTACAGGTTGTGACTAACATCGATTTTGACTATACACAGGCTTTGTCTACTGAGTAACACGACGGGTTCCTCTAGTGAAGAAGGAGTTGTTTACCATTCTGGAGCAAATGCAATCACTCTAGTTTTTGTCGGGTTCTTGTTACTCCAGCTTTAGCTTTTAGTGTAATGTTGTGTGCTATATGTTTTATGTTTGTCTTTCGTTTCATTTTGTTTGCAATGGTCTTTTCTGTCTTCCGACTTAACGATTTCTGTCTGCCCTTTTGGTATCTTCGAATTCCTTCTGGACTGCCTCGTTTGTGTAATGGTTAGCGTGCTCGCCTTGAATGCGAAAGATCGTGGGTTCGATCTCAGACCGGGTCAAACCAAAGACATTAAAATTGGTGTATGCTGCTTCTCCGCTAAGCACGCAGGATTTAGGAGTAAGAACATATACTGGTCGGCCCAAAGTCAGAATATTGTGTCTGGGTTAAGTGAGACGTCTTCCTGCAGACTGTTGCTTTCGTGAGCTAGCGTGAGCTAGCACGTTGAAGATCCGGCTCAACGTGTCAGTCTTATACAAAGCAGGGTTCATTCATCATAACTCATCATTTATATGCTCTCGTCCTGAATATGCATGAATATTTGTCACTGTACATTAAGCACCATTCAATCAATCAATCGAATTCCTTCTGACATAACGGTTTCTGTCTGTCCCCTTTGTTGTCTTCGAATTCCTTTCACAAACATCTACTGGTTACCTTAAATGCTCTCAATAATGGACAAAAATGTATATGGTGAGCCAAAACCAAAATGTAATGACAAGTTTAACAATTATTGACAACTAAAATTTTAAATTTAAATGCAATGACAATAACACATTAAACACAACAACAACTGTAGTACAGTTTCTAGGTAAGGGACGAGCAGAAAAAGAATGTTACGGGGTAAAACATGTTTGGGGCACGGCTCCTTTCACTGGCGCGATATCAGGACATAAAAATATCAAAATATTTGATAGATCATTTGTTCTGAACAACCACTAGACTAAATTTTATATCAACATTGATTGAAGTATTTAGACCATAAACATATTGGGGTAAAATATTTTTTAACAGTTAAGTAACGTTGAAGTTGAAGTGTGATTTATAAAAATTAGTTATGCATTAATATATACATTGTTTTTCTGTACACCTGTGTTATAATATTTCATAAAATATCAAAATTTAATATATACTAAAAATATTTCTGGAGGAATGGTGATATTTTCCGATGTAAGTGCGTTAGATTTTTCAAGATTTCTATTTCTATTTCTTTTAATTACCTGGTTAATCATATTCCGAATAATCTATTATTACAAGCTGATCTACATGTTTGTTTAATCTTAATGTGATCTATATTATACAAAAAAGACAGCAAAGCTCTTTGATATAACCTAAAAACATTTTAATGGTCTTGTTAGTGTTTTTCAATCTTAATGTCTTGAAATCTATTACATAATTTAAACGTGTCAATATT